>VZRX01009152.1:97385-141531 GCA_013398075.1 Notiomystis cincta | reverse complement strand
TTTTTTTTTTTTTTTTTTTTTTTTTTTTTTTTTTTTTTTTTTTTTTTTTGTCAGCTGCCTGTTATATCAATCACAGAGCTGGGATCTATTTATAGGTTGGGACTCGGAGTACTGTGTCCTAGTCACAAAGAGAGGCAGAGACGCAGAGGGGACTGTCGGCTGGTGCAGGCAGAACCAAAAGATATTTAATCAGCAATTAGAAACACCTGAGGGCAAGGGAAATTCTACTCCAGCCTCAAGCCTCATCTCTCAGCCTGCAGCATGTAAGTAGCGAACTTCTACCTTTTATTGCATTTATGGGCTTGTGTTTTGTTTCTTTTTATTTTTTTTTTCTTTTAATCCAAGCATTGCTCTGCGCAAATCCTTTCATCTGATCTAAAAATTATGGCAGCATCTTGATATAGTTAAAGGTAATAATTTTTTCTATTTTCACTCTGTCAAAGGAAGGTCAGTGCGACCCACAAGGAGAGGAGTTGGTTCAGAACTTTGTAGAAATCAGGCGGTTTCTCTATTTGAGCGTGGCTTTTTCCTCTGGAAATAAGTAAATGAAAGTTTGAGTGGAGCAGTTTTGTTTTGGGAATAGAAACAGTCAGGTTTGCTGGCATTCCAAAAAGGTCAATGTATAACGTAACTCTGCTTAAGGGCTTACCAAGGACAGGTGCTATTTATCCCATGCTGGTAAAGGCAAACCTGGAAACTTTAGCAGTCCTGTCTTAAAAGAACCAAGGGACAACCTTCCCTCTGTTAAAAAAACCCCAAACCCAACCCCCCCCCCCAGCTGCATATCAAATCTTTTCTTATCAGACACATGCAATGAAATTTTGCTTTTACTGAAGGCATTTATCATTGAGCAGTTGATGTTTCTTTAATTTTAAAAGTCCCAAAGCAACTGAAGTATGTTCAATGACAAAAGAGGGGTGCAAGTCTTTGCAAAGTTGGCACAGTGATAATCAAAGAAGGAACTTACTCTCACATCACTAACGAGATCCTTGCTTTAAAGCAGCCAAGATGCAAAATGTTTGAACAATGATATATTTTGGGAGTATTTTTGTTAACAGAAATATGAAGAGAGGGAGGACAATAATTAGTCAGAAATTATTTTTTATTAATAGCTTTTTAGTAAAAATATGAAGAGAGGGAGAAAAATAATGACCCAAATTTTTTTATTAATAGCTTTCAGTATATATTTTGTCAAAATATAAGAGATTTTTCTTGTTTCGTATTTTTGCTTCAGAGGTTTGTGTTACATCTTTTTACAAAATTTAGGGTTTATATTTATTTCTAAGTATAGGAAAATGACCTTTTATGTTTACCCCCAAAACCTTAATATCACAATCTTAATTTTGGTATGTCAAGTTTTTTAGCATAAATTTCTCACTAAATATATGTTCTAGAAAACTTTTTTTTCCCCCCACAATTTACCATTTTTGAAGGTAACAACAAATGAAATGAAGCTAAACTTAAAATAATTTGGAGGAACAAGTGTCTAATAAAAACAGAATAATAAACCCAGAGCTGCCTCACAGTTAAAACATCAGGTTCTGAGAAATACTTGATAGATGAATTTCTTGGATTGGCTGTAGAAGGGTGACAAATAGGCTTCTTCTTTAGTTCTTTGTTTTGCATTTCTTCAATGTAAATTTTATAATATTTAAAACATTTAGCTTAAGTACTAAGAATAAAAAATATTGACTACATATTAATGCTTTCTAAGTTTTTAGCCATCAATATGAATACTCCATCATTCAGCTAGAATTCTGATGTAAGGAAGGCTTTTAGGAGAATATAGAGAAACCAAGTGAATTAATATGCCCAAATAATGCCCCAAAATTACAACATATTGCCTGCTATGAAGCTTTTTTCCTCATAAATAAAACCAAATTCTGAGCCTGACCGTTCTCATCATATGAAGCTTCATTTATTAAAGCTTTTCGCTTTACTTAAAAATGAACATATTTTAATTACTTAAGTCCTTTTCTGTTTGTTTTGCCATGATATTACATTATTGCTTCTCTGCGATAATGCAATGTTGTTTTGTAATAAAAGGAGAGCAGATTTTTCTGAAAAGCATTAAAGGACTAAAATTGCTGACTCTATAACTAACAAAGAATGTATCATATAGCCAGTCTGAGATCTCACTAAAAATTAAACAAGAGTCATCGCAGGAAAAAAAAAAAGGAATTATTTTCTTCCCTACACAGAACCAATATTAGCATGACTGTGCTTGGAAATTACTGCAAAACCTCCCCTCATTTAGCATATATTTTTGCAGAAATCTGAGCATTCCCAAAGAGGCCTTCCAAGCATAAAGCTGTGAAAGATTCAGTCTTAAGAATTTGTTCAGAGTATTCTGTAGTTGTGTCCATGTAATTTGTGGACTTTATCCTTCTCTTTCACCCACATGTGAGTCTTTTGCCCTGTTAAACCTGCCATCTTTTTATTATTGCTTTGGAAAAAAAATAGCCAAGCATCTACTGTCCTGTGGCATAACATATTATAGGACCCTTTTTATTTGGAGGGAAGGTGTTACCTGTGGTTAAAGGGAAGACCAATGCATTATGTAGTCGAAAGTGTTTGTTATTTAGTTTTCTGCTTCACTAATGATTCACATTTTGTGGACTAAGCACCTATCAACCTCCAACTGTCTTACTGTACATATGCTGTTGCATGATTTTTTTCCATTCCTTAAAAATCCCAACAAACATCCTTTGTCTCATCCCAGTTTATTTGTTTCTTTGACTGCAAAGTAATGATTGACATGCAGATTCTCTTTTCCACGCCTCTCCTTTCATTGCTGAGTATGACATCTCTTGGGAATTATAAATAAAACCTGTGCCAAATCTGCTGCACAGGTGTCTGGAGTACAGCATGCTCAGGTGTCCCACTGTAAATCCCTGAGAATATGAAGTAAACACAAGCAGGATAAAAATACTCTTCCTGAAACAATTCTGTGTTTTGAGGGGCCTTCTGCATAAACCCCCCAAAGCCAGCAGCCAGTTATTAAAGACTGTGTAGCTGTCTCTCTCTCTTACCTTTTTTATCGCTTTACCTGTACATCTGTCCATATTTCTCATCTATTTTTACATTTCATTATGCTGTGCTTGCTCTCCAGCTCTCTTCTTTTCCTTTCCTGAAGACACATTTCTATCTGGCACAGAAAATAAACTCAGATTGCGGGTAGTTATGTTAATCTAATTCAATCCTCTGTGGGCTAGGAGTGAAATTCTAATAGTGGAGCTGTTGAGGGCTTTTTTGTTAATGGCTTGGGGATTACATTGAGTTAAAGGCTCATTTCCTAATCAAACAGAGAGGGAGAGAGTGACTCCGAATATTTATGAGTCTCCCAGCGCGAGTTAAACATTGAACTCCAAAAGCAGGATTTCAGTGCTGCAAGAAAGAGTTAAAACCCCTCAGGGCTGCTGTGGAGAGGGAAAAAAAAAAAGGAAACCAGTTAAGCCATCAGCATTTTCAACTGCTGTATAACTTCAGTTTGAGAGAAAATAATCATCTCACAGAGCTAAAATGGAAACTGTAGCAAGATATTTAAAACAAAGTCAAGTGATGCTTCAAAAAGGCTCTTCTTCAGTGAAGCAGGATGCACGCAGTGCTTGCAGCCGCCTAACAGAAACTCCAAATAAATACTCTTCTAAATGAGAAGCATTGGAGGGTGGGTTGCCTTTTTATTATTAATGCCTGGAAGACACGATTTAATTTTCTAATGCTATTTATTTTTGTTTCTACTTAACTCTTGGGTAACCTTTTTTAAAAAAGAAAAAAGACTAAAAGGAAATATGGATGGGTCAGTATCTAAATTCTCCTACTTCTGTTCTGTAGACTGGTACCTTTTGAGGCATTTTTTCTGTCCTTCAGTTTGGCTGGAGTCTTGCATCGAATAGTCTAGTTGAAGAACTGTATTTGCTGTGACAGGAATGATTGACCAAATTAATGCCTGATTGCTTTTGTGATGAGTTCATCATACATGTGTGGGCAGCTTGAGCAGACCTTTCTGCTGCTGAAAAAGAACAGGCCTGCCTGCCTGCAGCAAGCCCAGGACCTCTGTGTTGCCAAGGCCTGGTGTGTTGTGAGCTAGCCAGCAATAAGCTTTTTTGCTCTGAGCTGGGACTTAGAAAATTTGTCTGCAGCAGGTGAACTGCACAAAATCAAGACTGTGCCATGATCCTGCCTCCCTCCTGAAAAGAGGTCCTGGAAAGGAATGGGGGTAGAAACCTGTTGTTCTTCTGATACATGGCCAAGTCATATCTCTGCGTTCCTCAGTTTCCCTGTCTGTAAAATGATATGTGACTGCCATCAAAATAACTCCAAGATCTACAAAGAACAAGCTTCTATAAATCCCAAGTGGCTGATTTGCCCCTGGGGAAAACTGCAAATCACTGACATAGGTGCATAGTTGAAAATAAGAGTGGTTTGTACTGGGAACAAGTTGCCCCCCTTCACTCTACTTGTTGTTGTTTAGTAGGGTTTTTGGTTTGTTTGTCTGGGTTTTTTTTAAAATACATTTTGTACTAGCCACCAATAAGGCTTTCTGATTTTGCCATAACAGGCAGATAGAAGACTAACTTACTTCTTGTGTGACATTCAGTGGTGTTTTCCAATACATTGGGTTTGAGTTTAGTCTTAGTGACCCTTGCTGAGATGAAGCTCGAGGTTTATTCCTCAAAAGTAGTAAGCCCTGACTAAAAATGTCAGTCACTGTTTCATCTGGATCCATGTGTATCAGTGGTCATCCTGTATGCACCAAACTTGGTGTTTTTGCTGACATGTCTATCTGGATGTAGCACCTTGAGGTAAGATTTGGCATCTTGCCCTAGTTTTAAAATTATTTAAAACTGCGACCTGATGTGAATGCCTGAGGCCCCTTTCTCTCTGTGCTCTGTGCCTGGACCTGCTGAGGAGAGCACCATCAGCTAGAGTGTACTTTATTATATGCATTTGAAATACATATTAATTGTGTTCTTTCCCTCTAATCACTGGAATCTACAGCAGATCACTCTGAAACAGTGGCTGAGCTGAAAACTGCGTAACATTTTTTTCCTGCCTTCTCTTTCCCATCACAGTTTCCTTTCTTTTTGCCTCAACATTTTCCTCTCCTGCACTGTACTTCTGTGGCCAGTTTATACTTAGATTAGCAATTTATACTTAGGTTTCCCCTGCTGATCTTTCAGGCAAAATACACTTCCTTCTCCTCTTTTTGTCCTTTCCAGTGCTATGCTGAATCCTATGAAGGACTTGCTGCTGTTTACCTTGAAGGTGGCTGCATTTCAGTGAAGCTTTGCCTGGCATATATACAGTTCATGAAGAACTGTGAAACTGAAAAGTGCTCTTCAACTTCCCCAAGAAATCTACTGTGTTCTTGCATGCTACAAGTACTTAAAAAAATATATAGTAGTGTAGGAATTTCAAGGAAGGAAATACTGCAGCTCTAAAACTTTAAAGTACATAGTTTAGTTGACATGATGTCTTCAAAGTAATGACAATTTTAAAGTCCCAGCACTCTTGAAAGTCTCTAGAAAAAGTGCTGCATTTTTAGGGGAAATTGCTTTTTTTAGAGGGCTGAATCGTGCAACTAAATCTTCCTATTTGGATACTGGAGAGCATATGCCCAGCATATATGAGAAGGAAGCATAAGTGGCTATTTTTATTCATTAAGGGGTTGCTGCCCTTTCCTTTCCCTCAACCATGTGAGATGCGAATGATCCTGCTCACAAGAGTTTCACGCTGCTTTCAGAAAGGATTCTCTTTTCCTTCATAATTGTGTTTGCTGGATCAGCAGGAAATATACTCCACAAGTTCTTCCCCCAGCCTTCTGTGATCACCTCTTTGTAGTAGGCCTGAACAGAAGACTAAAACAAGCATTTAATCGAGATTTCCCTAAAGCTCTCAGGACCTAGAGGGTAACTTTCTGGGTGAGAAGAGAGTATGTCTGCCACCAGGCTTGCCTTTCTCTTTGTTTGCTTTTTTATTCATCCTTGGACCTTTTTTTTCCCCCACAGGCTTCCTGGACTTTTTGGAATTGCAGTTATTGTCATTAGCAGATTTTTCTATTGCTTCCCTTTAAATAAGAAATTCTTCCCTTTTGCATCATGTCCCCATGACCTGTACAGGGAGTTTCAACCTTTCCCTGTTCATGATGTGAACTCAGGTAGATTGGTGAAGAGCTCATGTGAATGGGATTTTCTCAGTCATACTTTTTTGATCCACAGCCTGTAGCACTGAGAATGTGGCAACACTCAAGTTATAAATATTGGTGAATGCTATCTTTGCATAGGAGAGGGAGACAAGGATTTTCTGAGTGCAACATAGGCTAGGAGGAGATCACTTGCATCAGCATCCTCTCTAATGCTCAGAAAGACATTCTAGGAGCCTATCTCAAGTCCCACTGCTTTTTAGGTGGAAGCTGCTGTGTACAGCTTTAAGCATGTTCATGCCAATCTTTAGACCAAGCTGTTTGCATTACTGCTGTTCTTCAATTCTAGCTCTGACAGGCTCCCTGTTCAGTTCAAGGTGAGCCTCTTCACATATGTTTTGCCCACCTCTTAACTGGGTTCCTGCTTCCCCATTCTGGATTGTCTATGGAGAATTGCACGATCCCAGTAAAACCCTTTGTGTTTCTGCAGGCTTTGAGTACAGTCCTGTTTTGCCCCCAGTAATCTCTGTTCCCTTTTTCACATTGCAGATAATCACATGATTCTTCCATTCTTCCTGAGCTTTCTTCTCATCCTTCTCCCTCTCTTTTTGCTGTGTAGAATTGAGCCTCACTTTTGTGTGTCTCTAAATAGGCTCTACTCTTGTGACTCTCTGTAATGACTGTTCATGCCATCTACTGTGAGTGTCAGCTGGTGCTCTGGGACTGCCTTATAGACCCTGCACAGAGAAGTAGTTTGGGATAGAGAGCTCCAGTTTCTTTGGGCCCTCTGTCCTGTACAAAGAAATCAGATGTGAGGATGCCTCCAGGTGTTCCAAGTATATATAGACATGTTACTGCTGTGCTGAAGTAATGGGCCATACCTCTTGGTAGTACCATGTTCACCTGGCTACAGTACTTCTAGCTCTGTAATCTCTCCTGGCACATGAGTTTGGCAATGTGTCTTTAAGGAGGACAGAATTAATGGGGCTGCTGCTATGTTTGTGAAGAGTTAAATGACAGGGGATGAGAGTCACAGCTTCTCCTGGGGAATAAGGACTAGCCAGAATTGATTGTCTTGGCTTATTGATCCTTCAGGAAGCAGCACTGAAGTGATAATGCTGTTCCTGCCACTTTGAGGCACTTTGTACCAGCAACAACCTCTGTTTACCTAGGATAGTGCAAAGGAAGAGCTGCACTGTTGCTAACTCATTCCAGAAAAAAACCATGCTAGACATGTTGAGTTTGCCACTTGTCTGTCTGCTCCCAGGGAGAGGTGACTGAGCAGGTAGCTCAGAATGTGTTTGTATTTTATGTGCTTAATGGGGATTGGCTGCAAATGGTTGCTTGTGAGTTGCTGTACTGAGTCTTTGCTGGCAGTGTCTTGATTGGACTAGATGATCTTTAAGGTCCCTTCCAACCCAAACTGTTCCATGATTCTACACAGTCTCAAGCTGTCACATCACAGGATATCCATCTCTCCCACCCCTTTCCTTCCCTTCACCTTCCTGGTCAGTTGGCAGTCACCACTCAGTTGGTCTTGCTTGTAAGTTGAACCAGGGTGGTCCAAGTGCTTTTTATCCTTTGATCCCAATGCCAGCTCCTAGCTAGCCACTTGTGTGTACTGATGGGAAGTGGATGGTGAAACATCCCACATCCTTTGCACTGAAGCCCTGAGAAGTCAGGTATTTCTTTCTGGCTTCAGGGTGGCTGAAGGAGAAACACCCACCTGGTGCAGGGGCTGCTGGAGGAGCAGTGCTTTTTGTCACTCAGCCACACCATCCCTGTGGGTGCAGGAAACACACTCAAGGAGCACAGCACTGCAGAGTGTCAGCTCTGAGCATCTCTTGGGTGCTTCTACAGTCACAGGTGTGTGAGAGGTGGAGGCCCTGACTGTGTCTGGGCTCTCAGTTGTCCTTGTAGCACAGAGGGCTGGGGAAGCCCTTACACTGCTGCCCCTGAGGCATCAGTTGCAAGCAGCTGATGAACTGGGCTTGGCTCACACCATTAGCTGGGCCACTGCTGATAATGACAAGATTTGGATTCTCACCTGTAGAAATAAATGAGCAGATTTCTCATGATGCTCCCTATCTCCTTTTGTCTCTGCTTTGTACTTGAACGTGCTTTGCACCATTTCTCTTTATGGATGTGTTGTGTTTTGAGGGATCTCAGACAGGTCTCTGCAGCTTCCCATAGCAAGGTCAGAAGACCAAGAAATCTTGGGACCATTTGGACCATATTGCAAAATCTTGCACAAAGCTAGGAGGGCCAAAAGCCTATTGTGAAATGTTTCTTTGTTGAGTCAGGCCAGCTTATATAGAGAGATATGCAAATAAAACACAGAGCCATTTAATTACCCTACATATCATTTCTATACTTCATCCTCTTTGATGTTGCCAACAACTTCATTGCAGCACTTGATGTTTGACTTTACATCTCGACCATGTGAAACAAAATTATGAGAAAAATTGCAGGTTTTTTTCCTTAAAGAAGAAAAGTGTCTATACCACAAGGTTTCAGGGAACAACTAAAAAGCTATGCCAACTATATTCTTAAAAAAAAAAAAAAAGAGAGATGATATGAATAACCACCAATGCATAATAGAATATATAATTATGTTTATTTTAGGACTCGATCAGTAGTTGAACATTCAAGGCTCACAATAATGAATTTAATATAGTTTGCAACATCATATGTTATGTAATATAAAATTATTATCTACTACTTAATAAATCTCATGCTGTGACTGTTCTACTTCTTCTTAACTAGCTTTCAGAGTACAGCAACGATTTCTACTGGCAGCTTTGGATTGTTTTGCTGTTGTTGTTTGTATCATGACACATTCCCTACAGCTGGGGCTGCTGCATTTAGCCATGAGACAGCTTCTGTCTGAAAGAGCTTCCAATCTGATCCAAAACAAGAGACTACTAGGAGTAGTCAGTCATGAAGTCTGTGGCTAGAGGAAAGATGAGGGCAACTGAGACAGGACTTTGTGGTAATGTATTGCTGAAAGAGTGGCTTCTTGGAAGGACAGGTGGCTTTGCTTGATATGGACTTAACTAAAAGATACCAAAAAGGGCATAGGCCTATGTTTTCCTGTGCAACTCTTGCCTAATTCTCTGCTTTGCAAAATTAGTACCTCCACTTTCTTAGCTAAGAAGAGACTTCTGCTACATGCTCTCAGTATCTTTACACACATGCATCTTTTCCTTACTTTTTCAATGAGGTAGTCATCTTTCTCTTTAAAAATGAGTGTTTTAAATAAAACAAATGAAATATTGTACCACATAAAATTAGTCTTGAGGTTTTTTTCTGTGTCATTTAGTGGCAAAGTAATGGACAGATTCAAGAAGATATCCCCATAAAGATATTTATTGGACATGTGGACTCAGTGGCAAGTACATGTTGTGGTCTAGAGGGAATGATCTAAGCCACAGGCTGCCAACATACTGATTTTGAGGCCTGCAAAGATCCAGCAAGGTAAAGAATATGGGAAAAGCTCTCCTTTCTCGTAGTCTTTCCCTGAGCACATGTTAGTGTTTGACCTCAGAGGTAGAATATATGACTAAGTGACATCTTAACTTGACCTGGTGTAGTTCTGCTGATAACTTTTCTTGCTACTGAATTGGTGCTGTCACTTTTTGCAGTTAGTTTACATGGTACTCTGTTACAGACATGTAGAATCTATGTTTTGGGATATCCAATCTTGCTTATCCTGAATGTTTTTTCTCGCTATAGGCGGTGTTTCTAAAGCTGCTGAAGTCCCTAGGATAGATGAGCTATGCCACTTTGAAAGTAGCAGTGAAGAGAAGATTGCAGCCATAGAGCAAGACTGAGCTAAGCAGAAACGATTCTTCCTGGATTTACTCTTTCTGTGTGGTACTGTGTTCCTTCCCACTGGCTCATGGTTCTTGAGGTAACATTTTCAGGGCAGAAGTTAGGCCCAAAGGGAAAGAGGCAGAGGACCCTTCCAGGTATTTATGTTTCAGGCCACATTATGCAGCAGCTGGGAGTTTGTTTCAATGTTGCTCTGTAGAAGGTTCAGTCACCTGCTGGATTTTGGTTTGGTGGCGTGTTGAAGCAGAGGAGCTTTGCATTGATGTGTCATCAGCTGGAGAAGGTTTCTTGAAATAAATGGTCCCTACATTAGAACACTCAGCAGGGCCTTTGTCTTGCTGGTTCTTGTTCCTTGTAACTTTGACAATGGCTTCTGGCTTTGCCTTTTCCATCTGTGAGTGAGAGGGACAGATGTGCTCTCTATACCTTCTTTCTGCAGTGCAGCACGTGGGAACACCTTCCCAGGTTTTACCTGACAGAGGAAGAATTTGGACAAGAAGCAGATATTTGGCTTTTAAGATGAGAGTACAGTGTGAGAAAGAGGAGGGACCACAAGCATCTTGCACTCAGTGGTTCTATGGTGGAGCCTGCTCCTTGTACAACACCTATCCTGTGAGCCCAGAGTACTGAAGAAGTGCCCTCTTACCTGCTGGAAACTGTGTTTTGGCTTGGTGTTTTGGCTTTTTTTCCCCCAGGATTTCTTGGGCCTTTACCAATGCAGCCACCTATAAATTTGTAATTGTAAACCTGTGTAAACTTGGAAGTTCATGTAGTCTCATGTAGTTTTGCTGCTGTATGTCTTCAGTAAACCATGAAATGCCTTGGGGCTTCTAAGCACATTTACCTCCGTGGGCCAGAATTCACCTCTGTGGTGAGAGGACAGCTTTGCACTACTTTTTGGGAGCTAGAAGAGGCCAGGGAAGGGGCAGCAGTATTTCCTATCCTGCTTCACATGCAGGTTGTAATCTTTTGCATATTTCAGTACTTTGCACTGGTAGGTACTGACGTGCATGGGAATCAACCCAAAATCTTTTACGTTGAAGTCTTGATAAGGCCTCACACCTGGAAAACTTGTGACAAGCCTGGAGTGTTGGGGACCCATGCTAGGTTTAGCTCTCCAACCCAGCCCGAAATATTCCAAATTTCTTTTTTCGTTTTGAGCCCATCAATAACGTGGGACAATTATGTGGCTATGAAGAATGATTTGATATTGTACAAACATCTTTTTGTACCATTTTCTATTTAAAAGCGGAGCTAAGCAGGAATTTATGCTGCTGGTTTCCCATTCATCTGGGAAATGCTGCAACTTCAGTAAAGGCACATTTCTGTGGAGAGGACTCGAGCTGCTAATTTGACTGTAGGAGTTTATTTCTGGAATGCAGCAGTGTTTCACCAACGGAGCAGCTGTCCTGGAAACACTTACCACATGGGGTCATTTTCCTCTCTGTGTGTAATCAACAAAGCCACCCCAGTTAATCTGAATCCTTTTAAGTCTCCTAAACTAGACCATGGGGAGTGCACAGAGATCTACAGGACTCTGACCTCCTTCACTTCCTTTTCCTATCATTAGGGAAGGAAAAATAGTCCCATACTTAAATGTCCCTTAAAGGGGAAGCCTATAACCTCTGCTGAGCATGGAAAACCGTTTCTGAACAGTAACATACCACTAATTTGGTGTGGAGGTGTTGGTCCTCCATTTTCTATGTGTATTTTGAGATAGTAGCTACAAATCTCTTAGGTTTACCAAATATTCCAGGTTGTGAAATCACAACAGTCAGAGATGGAAAAGCTTCTTGGGTTATTCCATTCTTTTTAGTGTCTTTGATGTGCTTTGCTTGCATAGCTTTCTTCCATCCCTGTTCACTTCTGGGATGACAGTTCTGTATTTCTACTACAAGAGGAATTTTCATAGTTATACTCTTGAAAGGATTTCTTAATTTTTTTCTTCTCCCTAGTTCTCTCTCATGTTGCCCAGTTCCTTCCTCACTGTTTACACTCTGATACTTCTTGGATTTAAGTCCTGTCTCCAAATACTCTTTGCCTCTAGTAGACTCTATGGGTTTATTTTTTGCCCCCTGCTACAACCTTTTATCAGTCTCTTAAACTGCTCTATACTCTTTATTGTGGTTCTATTAAGCATGTTTTAGTCTTTGAATTTAGTGACTCCTTTCTCTGTTTTAAACCTGTCCTCAAGGCCAGTCAAAGGTAGCAGTTCTTTGTGTGTTCTCTCTCAAGCCTGGACAAGGACCTTTTCAAGAGGCTACCACCTGGCAAGTCCTGCACCTGTGGTCTGGGCCAGCCTTGCTGCAGCCCTCATGGGTGCAACACAGCAGCTCAATAAGGGAATGACACTGAATGACACAGAAGCTCTGCATCTGCCAGGATTCAGGGATTTCTTCTTCAGTCAGGTGTTTGAAACTGAAAACACAAGTTACTTTGATGGTTGCTGTCTTCTCTTTCCCCAAGCTGTGCTAGTGTAACTTTTCAGATGATTAAGTATGACTTGGGCTTCCTAAAAATTAACAATATCAAGGACTTTTGCTCCTACAATGAGTTGTTTAAGAAAGTGATTTCAAAAGACACCTCACTGAATTCAGCCAGAGTATTTAATAGCTTCATTTCAGAGTAAAGAAAACTCTAAAAAGTATTCAGTAGATGTACAGTTTCTTTTTCTAAGTTCTTTGCCTTTCCTGATGAGTGATGAGGTGAACATAATTTGTCCTGGGTCATCCTTATGTAAAGGTAGAATCCAGAAGGGTAAAAAAGGCTGGTGTGATCCCTTTAGAGAAAAGGCAATATAGCTTTTCCTTGCTGAGAGCCAAGGGGAAGTAAGTTGTAGCAGGAAAGAGAGGGTGATGTTTGAGAGGTGTTGCAGAGGGAACAGGTGATCTCTTTTTGAACACAGCCTGCAATGATGCAAATCAGAGGGGGTTGGAGAACAAGTGTGTGCCTTGAGAAGCCTTCAGTAGGCAATAAAGTACTAAATGAACTAATGGAGAAGAATAGAACAGTATTTTCCCCAATACTATGAAAGAGTCTGAATTTTATGATGGATTTGTTTTATCTGTTAAAACTAGCCATGTTTGGTTACATGTGAGAATACCTGAGAAACTGGAAGAACAGTTTTCCCTTTCTTGTTTATGAGCATGTGTTACAGCAGAGTTCTCAGCTTGACTTCAGCAAACCCAAGCTGAAAATGAATACTGTAGTAGTGTAGGCAAACCTTGATAGCAAGGCAAACATACTGGGCTTGACTGATTGACAAGAAGATCTCTTCACTCTTTTGTAAGCATGATGTGATGAATTTATAGTATTTGTTCTCTTAGGCAACTTGGTCTATGAAGCTTGAACTAAATTTCAAAACATAGAAGAGATTTTAAAAAAAAATAAATATCATTTTCCTCACCTCTAACCAACCCAAAGATTATTGAATTCAAGACATGGACGAATTTAACTGACCACTTTTCCTGTTTAACATTTGTGTAACAGCATTTGCCATTAGCCTTTACACATTCTTTGTATATGCTTTATACTTTCTGGTAGATAAAGCATATTGTCCTCTGGCAAAAATGTGTAACTTTTCATAGCAGGATTACTATAATGTATAAGAAATTGCCATACGAAAGCCATGCATGACTTGTCTTATCTGCAGCTTATTGGGAACAAACAGCACAAACACTTAGTGAGCAGCTTCAGCAAAGCACATGCTGTCTTTGAACACTTGTCTTGTTTCCTACAACTCTTAAAGAACCACGAGGACTCTAAACAGATTTTAAGGCAGACCCATACTACTCATGTTTTAGGCCTAACTGCATTAAAATCTAAAATCCACCTCGTGACTCCTGCACTTGTCTGGGCAGCTTCTCAACATCAGCATCTTCTAGATTCTCTGATTTAGAGACATTGTGATAGAATGCCTCATGACAAGTGGTCCCAATGGCTGGTTCTGGCTGTTTAAAAATGTCTTTACAGCTAAGTGAAATTTGTCTCGTTTCGGATACCAATAATAATCTTGTCTTATGTTCTTTAAAGCTAGATTAAAGAACTTTCCACGATTAAATTTTCCCCCACTTACAATTAGATCAGGTCAACCCTTAGACTATTCTTGGAATTAAATTTATTATGCTTCTCAGACCTCTCTCTGGATAGGTTTTGTTTCAAGCAGGTATTAGTTTGACAGCACCATGCTTTTCAGTTCAGTAACTTATGTCTTTCAATCTCATTCTGTCTCAACCATGTCATCATTTATCTACACAAATGGGGACATTTTCAAAGAAAAATACCCCAAATATGAATGCTTTTAAGAAACCCTTTGACATTGCTAATGGTTTCACAACTTTCACAACTGCTGCATGTGATATGCCATGTACATGTATTTGTGTTCAGCTGGACTTCCAGTAGTCCTGCATGTGGTTAGTTTGAATTAAGCCAACATTTTGGAATTTTTAACCCAGACCAGCTCCTCCATCTGAGCTGTACAAACACATGGTTTAACACAAGGGAGGAGGCAGGACAACTGTGGCTCAGTTGAGAAGGATGGTAGGATCTCTGCTTTCTGCAACAGAGCTGCATTAAAGAGCTTATGCAGAGGGACTTTGTTTTTCTACAATTGAATTTGTGAAAGTTAAACTCCTAAGGGAAACAAATAGGCAGGAACAATGTAGTTTTATGCTCTCTGAATGTAACATATTTGTGTCAAATTAAAGGAAAATCTACGCTTCTGCAGAGGGCAGGAAGAGATGTGATTCTTTGGTAATTTAAAATACAAAATCTAACACTTAAATCCACTAGAGAAAGAAATTCAGTACACTCTAAAAGCCTTTGGAGTTTGCCCATACTCTGTGTAGCAGAATGTGGTTGTGTTGCTTCAGGAAGAATTTGGGGAAGAAATCCTGGTTTGGGTGCTTTTATGTTCATACTTCCCCAGCTTGACACAGAAATGAACATTAAGAACACAGTTACTTCAAGGAAGTTGAGCTCTGAAAGAAAGTGAGCTTTACATGAGGACAGAACTAGTAGTGTGTTACTAAGGGCACAATAGAATCAGTCTGAGAGAGAATGAGCTTTCTTCTGTCTTTCAGGATTTTAGAACATTTGATTATTTCTCCCAACATGTCCCCCTGCCCTGCCTGCCATAATGCTATGAGAAGGCCACTTTTTTCAACCCTCTTTTCTAGAATATTAAGACTAGTCAAAATCAAACCCTGTGAATGGAGGTAGTAATGAGGCCCATTCATCAGTCTCAAATTCAGGTGGCCTGTCCATCCATAATTTTACCACGGGTTTTATTCCTCTTCTGTTAAATAAGAATTTGATTATCAAGAGCGCAATGCTAAGTGCTTTACCAAAGAATTCCTGAACCAATTGGTAGGTATATTGAATTGCTGGTACATTCAGTATAGCTGTATCCCTACAATGTAAATGCTTGGATTATGAAATCAAGGTAAAGAGGCTTCATACATCAGAGTAACAGCTGCTGCAGTGAAATATACCCTTCTTTGTACTTTCTCTGGCTGTGATTGTTTGTGATGTGGGCAATCCAAGACCTATGGAAATACTTCTCAGCTGGTGTAAACTGGTACGGCTGCAGTGAAAGCAAACGAGCTCTGCCACTGTACACCACATTACAATTTGGCTTCTGCTGTCACTAGGTAGATGTTTCCTTGCTTTTAAGTGGTCAGGTTTTATACATGCAGTAGGTAACTACAGGGTTGTCAGCAACCTAAAACAACCCTGAGCATGGTTTTAGCACAGGGTTTTACTTTCCGACTGTCGGTACACGAGGGGAAATACTCCCATCAGGTAAGTGGAACAAGGAGAGAACTGACTGAGAGAGTCTGGGGGAATGGCAGTGACAGACAAGTCTCATCTGTGTTGGCACTGTAGTGTGACAGGCCAAGAGAGCAGAGTGGGCAGGCTGCAAACGTTGTCCTTTGTAGGAGAGCTGATTGTGTTGTGTGCAGGCAGGACACCAGGAAGGAGTGAGGGAGTGTTCTTGCTTGGTACTGCTCTGGTGAGATGTTCAGCTCTGGGCACTAGCAGCAAAAAATGCAGAGGAAACTTGGAAGGTAGTAAGAGAAGAACAACAAAAATGATAACAGAGCTGGAGGGATTGTTTTTATGAGGGAAGATCAAAAGAACTAAATATGTGAAGCTTGGCTAAGTGATGACTAAGAAGCGAACGTGAAAACTACCTACAACTGTTTGAAGGATATAAACACTAGAGGTGAGCAAACAGCAGGGACAAATAGTCTGTGAATTTGAAAGTCATTTTCAGTTCAGCTGTGTTTCTGCCTTTAGTGATCACTTTATATTAAAACTTGTGCTTTACTGAAAATATTTTCAGGGAATATTACACATGTATATTCAAATGCTTCAGTATCTGCAAGGGAATTCTGAAATGTAAATTCGGTCTTCAAATTTGAAATTTGCTTCAGCTTACATAAATCAGTGTACAGTGTATACATTGCATTAATCAACAGTATGCAAATTTTTTTGCATGGCAAGTCAAATATATGGTTGAAAACTGTATTTTCAGTTTTAGCATGGTATGTGTATGCTCCCCTGATGCAATTACTTAGTTAACCAAGTAATGCAGGAGAGGTTCCAGCTGCTTTCTATCAGCTTTGCACAAAAAAGTGAGGCATTTGCTTTTGTTGACAGGCTGTATTTTACAAATGGTAAGGTTTGCATGTTGAAATGCTGGGAGAGTTAAAAGTCACTAGAGCCCAAAACCACAGCACACTATGTGTATAAGGGCTGTTGGTGCAATTTTGTGACATCATCAAGATGTTCTTGTGCACTGTGAGGGAGGTATTTTCTAATTTTTTCGTGCATTTTGTCAGATAAGGAAGGTGAATTTAGCTCCTGTGACCCTCCACGGACATTTAGAGCAATTGAATTAAAAAGAAATTTCAGGATGAGAGTAAGAAAACATTGTGTTAATGGTGAAATTTTCTCCTCCTGGAGGTCCACTTGTCATTTAAAGCTCTTGGGCAAAGCAGTGGAAGCGGTTACTGGGCAAGCCTCAGGTGAGCTGACTAATTTGGTAAGTCATTTTCAACTTTGCTGATTTGTGGACTCAGGCATTAAAATTCTATGTTAATACTCATCAACAGGCTTTTCTAAGCATCTTTCCCTGTTAATGCAGGATTGATGCCTGCTGCCCAGTGAATCACAAGAAATATATGGTCAGCTGTAGATACCCACAGTTGTTTCCAGAGGCGTTTCTTTCAAGAGCGTTTGCATGCACGCATGCGTCAGTCCATACTGTACACAAAAACTACAGGCTTTGACCTATGCAAACACACACCAAATTATTGCTTTCTATAAACAAATTAGCATACTTTAAAAGGTGAAAATCTCTATAAAATTGTCTGCCCTGTTGTTTATGGTGTGAGTAGAGCATGCACTACATTACAGAGGGGCTCACATTTCTCTCTTCTCCCCCCCCTCTCTAAATGGACGTGTGCTCCGTCCGTTTCACCATTGTTCCTGCCAGCCCGATCCCAGCAGGGGTTCCCTAATTAGCAATCTCTTCATTTCCAATCAAAGCACAAAGCGGCCCCAAAAGCCTCTCTTTATGAGGGAGCTGAGCGGTGGCTGGGGACGTGGAGTGGGATAATTGCCTTCGCCACTGGCAGCAGTAAGCAGCCTGGCTAATTCATTATTGTAATAACTTTGCTTGTCCTTGGGGAGGGGGGGCTAGGGTGAGGAGGACTGAGCCTGGCAGTGCTAGCTGAGGACAGGGGGAAGGGGGAATCCAGCCAGAACTGAGGTAGAAGATGGGAACAATTGGCAGCAAAGAAGAAACCGTTCAAGATTTTTCTGCCTGCCCCCCCTAAATAAATTGAGGATTAAGTTAATTTGTGGCATGGTAGCCAGTGCTCCCTGAGCAAGACTGCCACGAGCACCCTCGGCTCTGCCCTTGTCATGTTCACAGAGAGGGATGTCTAGGAAGGCGTGTAACTTGGCCTCAGGAATGCTGGGGAGGCTGGGGCTTGGTGGCTTAGGAAAACTCAGAGGTTGCCTCTCAGTTCAGGTAGGAAAAGCTGACACTCAAGCATTGATAGAAGGCTGAATGACTGAGGTACCCACAGTTGGAGGCTTTCAGTGATACACAAGAAGTCACAGTCCTTGTGTGGACATTGCATGTGGTGTAGCCTCGAAGGAGTCCAGAGCTGACAAATCCTATAGCAGAGCTTTGTTCTGATCTATTGTCTCTTTAAAATACATTTTGTGTATGTAAGACTTGCCTGTCTTTCTGTGGGCTGCAGATTTGTGTTTGCTGGAGCTCTGTTGGCTTTCAGGAGCCATCAAGGCTCTGCCTTTGTGAACAGAGTGCTAAGATGAGATGCCAGTGACTGACTGAGCTGCCAAAGGGAACAGGCAGTGGTGGTGGCTACTTCCTCTTCCTTGAAGGGAAATGTCTGTGGTGTGGCACAGTAAGTTTATTAGGTTCTTGGTTTTGAAAAGTGTACTTATTTTAAGTAGGTAAGACCAGTCATAGAATTCCAGACCCTCTAGTTCTTCTTTTATTTCTTTATGCTTGTCTCAAATTGGCATGGCAAGGTTTTGTTTATTCCAGCTGACTGATGAGACAGATCCTTCTCCAAATTCCTTTTAGCTGATATTCTGCATACATTCATGAAGCCCATCACTCTGAGATGGTCACCACTCATGTTTCTGAATTGAAGTGGCTGGTAATGTAGCTCTGTTTTACAGACAGAATTTTTTCATTGAAAAACATTATTTCTGACATAAAATAAAACTAAAGAAACAGTGACATCAAAATGCAAGTGCCAAACATGCAAATTTGTGTGTGGCAGGAGCAGTTTAAAATTAAATCATGCCCTTGTGATAATTAGCAAACACTTAATTCTGGAGATATTTGTATTGTATTTGTGTTATGGAGAGGCACACGAAGCAAGTCCTCAGCCTGAGGGGCATTTCAGTGATATATAACAGATCCTTTGAGTCCCAAACAGTTTATTCACCTAAGACAGAAAGTGTTTAGTGGGAGGAGATGTTTTCGAGGTAGTTGAGTAAGGCAATGGAGGATTAATAAATATTTGGAGCAGAATTAATAGTTGGGTCATCCAGATTCTTTTGAACAGTGATGTTTTCCCAGATGCCTTATGCTAGCTGCTGGCTAGCAGATTTCTCCACTTCTCAAGCAGATATTCAACCTCTTGGACACTGAGCTGACTACAGCCAAAGGAATTTCAGCTCAATAAGTTGACAAACAAGAACAAACTTCCTCTGCCTGGTACCCATGTCCGCAGAGATGATGCTGAAGTCCCAAGAGAAACTATGCCTATTCATTTTTATTTTTCCATGACCAGTGCTGCAGTCCTGATTGTGTTGTGCTTTTTGCTGTCTGATGTGAACACCATACAAGAAGGGAGGATCAAATAGGCCAGTGAGTACACACACAATGAGACTTATGGGGGATTTCAATCACTTGCTCTGTGTCCTGTGCCATTTCTATGCTTCTGGATCCTTTTTGTCAAAGGATCATTGTAGCAGTTGTGGGGGATTTTCACATCTCCCAGTTTGCCCAGTTAATAAGCTGCAGCAGTAACAGCACATAGGGTTGATGTGAGCTCATGTAGATAACTCTGCTGGAAAATATCCCCCTTTGTATATTTGTGGTGTTCTCCATCCTGTGGTATGTCCTACCCTTGGTTTGCATTTATCTCTCCAACCCATTTAGAGTACATTAACTATGTGCCAAGTGTGGTGACCAACAGTTAAACCCATGAGGGGACAGATTCTTTGAATTAAATGTTTTCTTTCCCTGTGCTTCCATCTGCTCAGGAATGAGGATAATCTTGAATCCTGTTTCTGATGGTTTAAGATGATATGGATCTTCAGAGTCTTTGGTAGATAAACTGGGGAAAGGCAGTTCAAAGGGTTGAAAGACACCTGACATGCAGCACATTGCCGTAAGCTTGATGGGATGCCAGGGTATGGGCATGGATTGATGAATTGGAGTAACAATGGGCATTTCAGTCTTGACTTCACTTTTAGTCTGAGACCCTAAATTGTTGCATTGTTAGCAATTGCTTGTGGAGAGGTAAGAAATTGTGGCAATGGGCATGAGAAGGAATATTAATGATCCAATTTCCAGCTGAGTTCCACTCCAAGGCCTCGCTGGGTGATGTGCATTTTTAATCATAACAAACCAGAATGAGAAGGAGCTGCTTTCAGCAAGGCAGGCCTGTGTGTGGAGCCACAGTGTGTGACACCATCTCAGAGCTCTGCCTGCTGCTCAGGGGAGACACAAGGCTGCTCTGCTCGAGTGCCACCACAAACTAGATTGGACTGTGACAATAAAACCTGAATCACCACTAGAAGTGGATCCAGGGAAGGAGTGTAGTAATTGTCTTGAATAGCCTAAAGCTCTTGACTAGAAGAAATCACTGAATTCAACTGGAACTTTGGTTGAAAATTGGCCCTGACTCAAAAGGGGCAGGAATATAATTTCTAGATGCTAGACAGCATTGTGCTATAGGCATGCTGAATTTCCTGCTAGCTATTTTTTGCAGTCTTGATGGTTTCTGTGATAGGGTCTTCTCACTTGTTTGTGTTTCTGGAAAGTGATTTCTCTGACTTTTGAGGGCATGCAGTCTGGCTGAGTGATATACCCAAGAGCAAGACTGCTTTGATCTCTTGGTCTTAGATACACAGAATTTGGGAGAACCCTGGAGGTTTTCTTTTCTTCTGAGGTGCCTTACATTCTGAGCTTTCAGCTGCAGAGAGCTTTGCAATACTGCTTTGGGAGTGCCATACTGCTTTGGGAGCCCATCACCATATGGTTCAAGTAGCCAGTAGGAGTTGCTGCTGAGGGATGTGCAGGCATCCTTACCTGGGGATAATTTGATGATCATTTAACAGTGGGATGTGCAGCTTTGCACTTGATGCATGGCTGGGAATGTGCCAGCTGTGTGCCTTAACTTACCTGCTAAGCTTCAAGCTCCATGTCACAGGACAGCTCCTTCTTTGTTTGTCCTTGATATTTTACTCTGTTTTGGTGACTATATAATTGCTTTGTCTTTAGGGCTGAATGGCTGGTAGTCACTTGCCCCAGTGGTTTAGCTCCACAGCTGTCTAGTGTAGGTGAGAACATGGTGCAGAAGCACAGCCTTTTTGTGGCAGGGCTGTCTGATACATCTCAGTGGCAGAAGAAGCAGCAACCTACCTTTCTCAGTACAGGAGTGTATTATTTCAGTGCACACTAAGCAGGACAGTCATTCCATCTAGCAGAAGGCAGGGGTGCCACACTCTCTCTCACTAAAGTGCAGGAGTTATGGGGGGAAGAAACAGTTGTCTCACATCCCCTCAAGTGTCTGTTAAAGCCAGAAATTAGAACTGATTTTCCTCTTAGAGTTTTCAGCAGCTATTCAGTTAGTTCTCTGTATGTTAGTGCTAGTCCAAAGTAGGGAAAAGGGCTGTAGTACTGCATGCCCAGCCTTTGTAGCATCATGTTTTGTGTATCTGGCAGAGAAAAAGTGTCTAGTGTTTGATATCCCAGTACTCTTGCTCATTATTTTCTAGTAAACAAGATGAATGTGAAAGAGACATGTGAAAACTCCTGTCCTGCTTTTTATGCCATTAAACTGGGAGCTAGCATTCTCTGGGATGGTCTGTGCTGATGCAGCCATCTGTATTATGCAAGCAAGGGTTAGAGCATCACTGCAGAAAGATGGAATGCTTTCTTTCACAGGAGGAGTTTCTGAAAGAACACACACCCACCCCTACAAAATCAGTACCAGCCAGGCCACTAGGGCTTGCCACAGGGCCAGAGAAAATGCCAGCAACTTAAAGACTTCTGTTTTGCTAAGGAATAAATGTTACACGATTTGTGCATGAGAGAGGGAGTTCACTGAAGTGGTATAGGAGGGACTGGAGAGGTGATGGGAGGAGGTGCCTTTCACTGTATAGTAGATGCTGCCTCTGGCGTAAGTGCAGGACAGTGAGCAGTTTATACATGTTGTGTTCAAGCAGCAAGTCTGGCCCTGAGAGAGGCACCTTTCCACTTGGCAAAGCTGCCTCGTTGCTGCTGCTGCTGCCCAAGCATCTAATATGCCTCCTTCACAAAAGGCTCTGGCTTTTTAAATGTTTAAAGCTGCAGTTCTGTTGGGCAGTGGTCCCCTCCTGGCAGAGAGAGGGGGCTGCCAAATGGATATAGTTTACCGTGATTTTTAAAATCTTTTGGAGGGAAGATGGATACCATTTGCTGAGATAGGTGTTTGCTGCCCAGGCAGAACTCTCAGTGTATTTACAGCAGCTCTGCAAGGTCTGTGTGTGTGTGGTAGGTATGTGTGTGTGCATGTACATGCTTGTGTATGCCTTTATTTCCATGCTCCGGCTGCCTGCCTCTGATTTAAGGGCAGGTTTTATTCCCCAGCTGCCTCAGGGCTCCTCTTTTCTGATTGCATTAAAGTCTCCGTAATTCTCCCCTCATTAATGATTGGCATATTTTTACCTCTCACTAAAGGAGCTTGGAGGCAACTCCCGTGGGGCCCTGCTCGCCAAATGAAACAATTTCATCCTGCTCCAGAAACGCATTAAAAAGGGTTTGTCAGGATCTTATCGCTAGTTAGGGAAAGCTAATCAAATTACTTCTATTTATTAGCTGCTGCAGCAATGTGTCATTCCATCAAGTACAGGTAGTGGGACAGGCAGGGAGTGCGTGGTGAGCTCTGAGCAGCGAGCGCTGCTGCCTTGATCTGCACAGCAGCGTCTCTTGCCAAGGGAGGCTGAGGGCCAAGAGGAGCTGTAAACTCCCCAGTGGCAGTGCTTCTGTCACCACTGCCATGGGACCTCTCCTCTGCTGCCCCTCTCCCTTCGTCTTTTCCGCTGGACTTCCCAAAAAACCTTTGTAGAAGCATTTCTGAGCTTTTAACATTGAACTCACTGCTTCTGTGTTTGTCTGATCACTTCTTGCTGTTGCTGATTGTATTTTGCTACTGACTATTTGTTTTGAGATGGTTTGGGTTTTTTGGCATGTTTAACTCAGTATTAAACCAGTCCAGGAATGATTTGTTCCTTTTCCTTGAACCTGGCAGGACAAGGAGGACAGTGGGGAGAGATTATGGCAATTGGAACAGAAGTAAATTTTTTTACTTCATGAGACTTTTATGAAATATATTTTTCTCAAGCTTTTTTTTTTTTTTTTTTTTTTTTAACTTTTTTTTTTTTTAACATGTGGTCTGCAAAAGTAATTGCAGCTGAGGGAACGGGAAAGAAAGCAATTGAGTCTGTTGAATAAACTGCATCCAAGGACTCTGAAAGGAGCACCAATTATTGCTGGACTGTTGCTGATTGCACGAGCAGTAGTGGTTTGTGAAGCAAGAGATCCTTCATGCACATACACTGTGCACGTGTATTTGCAACCATGTATGCATTCCCACTCTTGCACATGATCCTAATTCCCAGAGTGCTGTACCTCTTGTGGGCTTGCTCAGAAGGGATGTGGAGGCAGGTGCCTGACCTGTGCTTTCAAACTTTAGAAAGTATAGATCTGCTTCCATCTTTTTAGTATTCCTTTCATCTTGAAACTAAGAGCAAGGAAATCTCAGGTGTTTCAGATAAACAGGAATTGGACAGTGAAAATGGGCTTTTTTCCAGGTAAAGCTGATCTCACATTAAAAAACTCCCACATAAATAAAACCATGTAGTGGATATATTTGCATGAAGTCAAGTGTATCTAAATATAGTTACAGTGATTCACAATGACGATATCGCTGTGCTCATCGTGTAAAACTTTGCTGTTTCGTGCATACCAACACTTTCACCCTAGCACAAAATCCTGGGACAGCAGTGAGAGCACAGTGTTCTCATGCAGAAGCACCCATCTAAACACACCAGTGTGCACATCGTGTGTGGTGCTGGTTTCTCTCAGGGGAGGTTTGTGCTGGCCCTCAGGATTTTGCAGTTGTACGTACACAGATGCTCGCTGTGTTTGCAGAGAACTGATGGAGTGCTTAGAGGTTTGACAGGGTTCTGGCACTACAGGCAATGATTCCTGGATTGGCAGAGGGGCAGAGAAGTGCCCCAGCTATTGTAACTGTGTGGATTCACGGTATGGTGGGAGTGGCTGCCAAGCTGTGGGGGCCCTGAGTGTGTTCCTGGGAGCAGCAGTGTAGCAGGACTGGCAGGGGAGTCCAGCCCCATGCAGTGAGCCACGCTCCAGCATCCTCATTATCCAGGCAGTTCAAAAAGCAGTGCTGAGCGGACCATCACGTCCCACAAAAGGCTCTATCGATTGGTCTGTGGGAGCATTTCCCGGGGTCCTTTATATCTCTCTGCCTCCTCGTCAGTAATGAAGAGGCCGAGCGCAGAGAGAGTCAGCAGACTCCCAGCTGCTGGGATTTCTTCATCTTCTCATCAGGATTTTAATTAGACACGTCCGAGAGGGCAGCACCGTGTGAGGGCAGGCGGGAGCTTTATCAAGCAGGCCACTTCTTTAATTACTGTTTACTGACAGATAACCAGGGAGGGGAGGTGGCAGCAGAGATTGTTGCAGGGGAAGCGGGGAAAGGATGGCAGTCCCCAGAGTGTACTCTGCAAAGAAGGCCTTTGCTGGGGGTCCAGTGGAAATCGTTCTGCTCTCCCCACCCTGATGTGCTGTTTACCTGTTGCCAGAGTGGGAAAGGTTCCCCTTGCCCCTTTCCTAGAAGGCAGAGGATGAAAGGTGTTAAGGGCCGGAGAGCCAAAGAATGAAACATGTACATTCAGTTAGAGAAAAATGATAGAACTGGTTCTTCTAAGCGACCTGGATCATCACCTGAGTTGTCCTGTGCTTTTCCAGCCCTGGGCTTCCCTGCAGATTTTCTGATAGTGCACAGCAGGAAGCAAAATTATTCTCCTTCTGTCTGGAACTGTCAGCCCTCCTCCCTCCCACTACCACCATGGCTGTTTTGTCTGAAAGAAACCTTCTTCCATCTTTCCATGTGTCTTCAGCACTGGTGGTATGAGGGCAGTCTGCTCTGTGGCTGCTTCTGTCACGGACCTCATCCCTGCTGTCTCGCAGGCCAATTCTGCACCTGGTATGAATACTATCTTCAGCCAGTTGTCTTCTGTTTGGCCCCAGAATACACATACCCCTCCCATCTTTTGCCTCCTTCCCCTTAAGGTGTTTTTTCGTCCTCATTTGTATCCCAGCTGCTGTGTCCTGCTGGATCATAGCCCTGTTTTTAGTTTCGTGGAGCTGTGCTTTGATAGTTTTGTGTTGTGACAAGGGAATGGTGCTCAGAGTCCCCCACAAAGCAAGAGCCTGGGTAGATCACCACTCCCTGGCTCAACCAGCCCCTTGGGACAGACAAGGCCTCGGGTGGAGTGCAGCAGTTGGTGTCCACATGAACAGGTTTTGGTGAATTAAACTCAGCAGCCTGTCCCTCTCCAGAAATTTTCTCTGAAGATCATGCCAGTCTTGGCTGCATTTTTATCCAATGTTAGGAAGTCTGATGCTTCCAAAATACTGTTGTCACCCCAAAATGGAAAATGGCATGTGCCAGAGCTTGGTTTCCATTGTTGCCAATAAACTCCCACTGCTCTGAGCAGAATAAGATCTGGAGGATGTGCTTGGGATCAGCAAGGACTTGGTAATTGGACTGTTGTTCTTTCATTTTGCTACGCAGTAGCGAGCAGATTATAGAGCCCACACATTATAGATTTCCTGTCATCCCTCATGAATCAAGCTCCACCGTCTTATTTACTGTCGGCCAAGGCCTGTGAATAACATCACCAGGGGATACACTGCCGAGCAGTTGTGCAAACACCCAGCACTGAGCCAGGGCTCGCTCCTTTGGGCGGGCAGCTCACCTTCCCCACCACAGCACCTATGGCAGAGAAGGGTACCCTGTGTCCTGTCTTCATGGGACGGCTCCTGGCTTCCCTGGGAGCTCACACTTTGTAACGCTGGAGGCAAATCTGTGTTATCTAATTAATATTGAGTCCCACATTTTTAAGTTTATGACATTTCTGGTCACAGTTCTGGCTGTTGTGTACACTCATACCTACATGCACCAAGGGTGTGGACTTCCACTTTCCAGGGAACTGTTTTATATTAAATCTCTCTGGTTTGTACTCAAGGAACAGCTCTCAGCCTCAACAAAGACTGCTAAGAAATTCTGCTCTTCTACATAGTGAATGTAACACATGACAGACTTGATTTATCTGAATATATTCTCTCAAGTTTCCCAAAATTCCAGATCAAGATTTTGAAAGTGTGTGAGAAATTGAATCCAGGTGGGAGAGCTGCCTTACTAAAGGGCTAACACTCTCCTTTTTTTCTTGTCCTTTTTTTTTTTTTTATACTCCCATGAGTTTCCCTGGAAATGAGGGGAAATTTGGCTTGTCTACTGCAAGCCACCAGGCTAGTTGCAACCTTGTTCCTTTTTCTGGATGTTCATATAAACTCTCTGGCCTTCCAACTGATAAACTTGGATGCCCAGGAATGAAGTTAAAGGGACTGAAGTGCTAATTTGTTTCTGTTAGACAGGTTAATATTGCTGTCTTGGAAATCCAGATATTAGGCAAGATCTGGGGAATGTATCTTCAAATAGTGAGAGGCTTTGTCTGAGAGGAAGCGATTAAAGCCATTTGCTATGTCTGATGTTGATAGAGCTGGAAGTAAATGGGCTTTGATTGCAATGTGGGAGATTTCAGTTTGATGTTACAAACTGGTACTGATACAAAAGCCTTAGAACAGGCTCTCTGAGAGGGCCTAAAATTTTTGGCAGATATTTTTCCAGCCAGTTTTGAAAAAATAGTGCTGCTATAGTATTATCCATTGGGATGGAAGGATGCACCTCACACCTGACCTGGTCCTAGCCCTCTTTTTAGTGACTGTGAGATGTTAAGACATCCATGTCCAGTTTGAGATGCATGCAGGTGCCTATATCAAATAAGCACTGGCATGTACAAGGTACCAGGAGAACGTAGAAAGGAGTACAAGTGCTCCACGTTCCTTCAAAGGCCTGCCATCCAAATGCTAATATACCCAACCATGGTAAGTCTAAAAAAGAGATGGCAGCAGCACTCTTTCTTGCTTGAGCAATTTCCTTAACTTTTATCTTCATTTTCACTGCCACATAAAACAGATAGACTAGTAGCACCATCTTTTTTTTTTTTTTTTACAGGTGCATCCAGTGGAGTTTCATTTCAGTTGTTCATACCACTGCCACTTTTCACTGTTTGTGGCAATCTTTATCCAAACCAGCAATTTTTATTTTTTAAAGAAAACATCCTGAATTATGCCTTCCTTCCATTTAAAAACAAATCAAGAAGATTCCTCTTTGCTAAGCTCTAAATCAGCTAGTGTCAGTAAGTGGGGCCGCCAAGCAGGAATGGAAAGACAGGGCAAGGGGGGCTGGACAAAAAGGAGAGGAGGGGAAGCAAATAGTTATATGCAGTTGATGAACAAGAGGCTAAGGCTGTGGAATGTGGGGGAATAGTGTTTGGAAGGGTGAGATGAGGGCAAAGGAAAGGGTTAGCATGGGAAGGCTGGGGTGGGCTGGAGAGGAGAGAGGCATGACTTGGATTGAATGGTTGGAAGTGCCTCTGAACCATTATTTCTCAGCTGTCACCAGTGTCTGAAAGTCACTCAGTGTTTCGTGCTCCTCATGACAGTTTCCACAAAGAAGGGTGAGCTACCTCTGCAGCCCATTTACTCTAATACCTTGGTTGTAGTGGCCCATGTGATGGATTCATCCCTTCTGATAATCCACAAAAGTGTCATTGTGATGCTTCATGACAGAATTTCTTTGCTGTAAAAGTAACAACAAACTCTAAAAATGCCATTTCAAACAGTACTAAAGCAAAAGATGGACAATGGAGAAAGACCAGTGACCCTCTTCAAGCTCTTCTGCCTACCTGACTGTGTGTCTTATACATCTCGTGTTTTAGCTACATCACTGTGTGCTGTTTCCTTCACAGGACCCCTGCCTCATTCACTGCATGTGATGGACCTGCTCTGAGGTAAATCAGAGTTGCACAGTGAGAGAGACCATCTGTAGGACCCCTGCCTCATTTGTCAGGTGTGTACTCAGTGAGACAAGGGACTGCAGGAGGGAAAGAGAAGCTTTTATAGCTGAGGCAGTGAAATCCTGACCTGACAGTTGACTCCTTTTTTGTATGTGACCATTTCTAGATGATAGTTTTCAGGGTTTTTGGAAGCAGCTGCAATGCCAGTGGTTGTTTAATTGTGTGTTCCTTATTTTATAGGGGACCTTTTGGTCCCAAAGGACCTACTTTACAGAAACACTGAGTGCTTACAGCTGCAAATTAACTGAATGAGAGTCCACTAAACCCAAGGTGCCATACAAGCACAGAGCAGTCAGGCTGTTGGTGTCTTGGAGAAGATACCCAGAATTAGCAAATATGTTTTAAAACAATCTTTGGTCATTCATCCATAAAATGGGAATAAAAATACCCTCTCCTCTCATGGAAGTATGTGGAAATAAATGATCTTGGGGTAGTGAAGCTCTTGGACAGTGCAATGACAAGCCCATAGAAAAACACATTAGGAAATTAATAAATCTCTAGAGCCAGGTTTGAATAATGTGCAGTAAATAAGGCCTGGGGCCACACACTGAACAATGAACAGAAACCAGCATCTCAAGCAGCTGCTCATTACATAGGAAAAATCCCTTCTGAGTGCAGTCTGAGATGGGGTATTGTGAAAAAAATATGATCCTGTAATTATGGACTCTAAAATAATGTGTATGTACATGAGGGTTAAGAGTATTTTTCACAAGTAAACACAATTGTGGTTTTTCCTAACTCTTGACCTCACTTGTAGCCTGCTCTATTTAACATGCAGTTTTTGTCTTTGTTTCATGAGTCCTGTCAACTTCTGCAGATCTATGAGCTTAAGATTGTTTTGTCCCAGCCTCTCCATTTGGATTAAGTGTTGCCATTTCATGTAGTTGCAGATCAACTAAATGCAGGTAGTCAAAACCTTCTCATTTATATATCGTATATTCCATGTGTTGTAATCTCCACTAAGGTGCAGATTTGTGTGAGTGAGAAAGGCAGATCTGAGCCTGTAATTTGCCTTCTTGAGCAAAACTGACACCCAGATGCTCTTGTTCTTAACTGTGAAGGAATTTGGGATATTTGGGAACTTACAGCCTACTAAGAGTAATTAAAACAATAAACCTCCCAGCAGCAATATGCAAGAGGACAGTGTCACTAGGGCTATGAAATTTCTTTTGAAAACTTTGCTGCAATGTGTGCAGGAAGAATGGCAGAGCTTAAGGTCTTACTGAAAGTATGCAGAAATATAACTTTCAAAGTACATAATTTTAAATAACCACACTTTTGATGACAACTTTTGTGCTTGATTAGGAAAAAATACAAGAGGGACATTTTACAAAGGTGTGTAGCAATAGGACAAGGGGGAATGGCTTCAAACTGAAAGAAGGTAGATTTACATTAGATTTTAGGAAGAAATTCTTTACTGTGAGGGTGATGAGGCACTGGAACAGGTTGCCCAGAGAAGCTGTGGCTGCCTCATCCTTGGAAGTGTTCATGGCCAGATTGGATGGGGCTTGAAGCAACCTGGACTAATGGAAAGTGCCCCTGCCCATGGCAGGGGGTTGGAAGCAGGTGATCTTCAAGGTCCTTTCCAACCCAAACAATTCGTTGATTCTATAAAGTATGCAGTGACTGTAATAGCAGTGCAGAAGTGTTAAACTCTGTCATATTGAGAAGTAAAAGGTTAATGGTGTTGGGATGATCAGTGTACAAACCTACTGCTGGTTAACCTTTCCATGGCATGTCTGATATTTGCTACAATTTGAAGAGAGAATGTTATGAATAGTAGAGGAAGTAGACCTGTGTCATGTATCCCTGATATTTTGTTTGTAAGAATTTGAGTTGTTTATTGCAGATGTCTAAGAAACGTCCCATAAAATATTTTTCTTTTATATTTCACCATTTTTTTCCCTTATGAACTATCTCAAATATTCAAAGAAGAATTCATTGGCCTATTTAGCTTGTAGAATGTGATGCTTCTCTCAAGGATGACTAGTATTACTATTGGCTAGTTGATGACTTGGAAAGCACTGGTTCCCACATGTGCTGCAGATAATGGTTCATTCAGGAAATTAAGTAAGCCAAACTTATCAAATATATTTTAACCTGTGTAATAGACTGAACAAGAGTCCTTTGCAGTGGCTTAACTGCTCATTTTTAACAGTTTCATCAGATAAATACATTGTGTGGTTTAAAGAGAACACAAGAAAAAGTGATGCCAGGGTACCCAAGTGCAGGAACTCTCACAAAATCCCCTTAGGCAGGGCCTGGCTTTAGTGGCAAAAGGAGAGGAAAGTACAATTTAAAAAATATAACAATCTGTTCTTGTAGGGATCAGACAGCAAGAGGCAGCACATGTGCTGGGTGGGAGCCATCAATGAGAGCTGGTTTCCCCATGGGATACACAGACCTGGACTATCAAAGTAAGCTGGGGCTAGGACAAACAGATGTTATGCCAGACACGTCAGCAGAGCTAGTCTGTTTTGCATAGGTGTCTGATCTTACTTGGCATGCTTTAAGCTCTCTTCTGAATCTCAGGGTGGAAGACAACCATTATGATTTCATCCTAACTGCTCTGTTCTCCACATATGATGCAACTCTTGGGTATTACTTTAACCTATGAGAGCAGGAAGCTGAGGCACAGGGTGCGGTGTTGCCAGTGCACAGATCATGAGTGTACAGCCCCTGTCATACACCTCTGCTTCCCTTCAGTGAGAGAAGGAAGGGAGGCTGTGGGTCACTGCACTACCAAAGTAAACAGTCTTTCCCTACAGGTGTCTTATTGATAGAGTTAGGTGCTGTTAGTGCCCCCAAACTGATGGTTTAAAACACCATCCTGAAGCATCCCTGCACAACAGGCACTCTGCTCTCTGGAAAACTAGCTGAGGACAGAGTGGGGTAAATGAACCTGAACATAAGGGCTAGTGGCCCTCACACCACTGTGGCAGTGCAGGGGTAAGGCCAGGCCTTCATTTGCAAAAATTGCATCTGACCAGAGGGTATGAGCCTAACCTTGCTCAGGGGCAGGCAAGCTGGAGTCTCACTCTTACCGACCTGCCAAGCAGAAAGTGTTTATTTCCTGCTCTGGATCCACGATCCAGGAGGAATGAATAAAAGTGATTTAACCTTCAGGGTGAGGAAAATCACCTGACTGAGCAGGATGCAGAGGACAAATGGGACAGGGGGCCTTAGCTTGCCCGGCCAGGAGGGATGGGAAAACAGAAGTGAGGCACAAGATCAGAATCGCTAATTGTTATTTATTATTAATTTTCTAATTTTTCCCCTGTTCGGATTCCACGACTGCTGGAAATCAGGGCTCCTCTGGCTGTCTGGGTGCATCTGTGACATTGACTCCGTCTTTGAGATGGGGAGCACCCTCTGGTGGTTAAGGATAATCTGACATTTCCTGGGATTGGCACCCATCATCCCTGCAAGCCGCCAGTTAAGGTGGACAGGAGGCAATGCTGGCGTACTGTCACTGCTGGGAAGGGTATTTGGGACACAAGTGTTCACTCTCACTTGCTAACCCAGGAATCTGATTCTTGGGAACTTTTTTAGCCTGGTGAAAAGCGTGTAAGGTATGTTTGTTCTCCCTGCCCTGCTGTTGTCTAAAAGCCCACCTATGTGCCCTTCTTGCTTTCTCCCAATAAGAGGACAAGTAAAGCTCAATTTACTTCATTAGTTCCCAGTAGACATAAAATCCTGCCCCGGCTCTCTCCCTAGAAACTGTGGTTTCCTGCCTCAGCTCTTGCTCCTGTCTCCTAAAAGCTCTAGTCTTGCACTCAGAGTTTTCCTTGGCCCACCTCTGGCTGGATTTGCTGTGCCTACAGTGCTAAAGGCAGGACAGTACAGTCCCTTGCAGGGAACAGAGGAATTCAGCTCAGGTTTCCCTTCTCCTTCCCTAAGTGGATTAACAGGCTGAGGGGATGTCTCTGCCTGCCTGCCTCAATCTTCATTAGCTAACACGTTTCGCCAGCCGCAGCCACATCCTGCTCCAGAGGGCTGGTTGACAGGAGTGCATCCTGGCCCCAGCCTCTCACAAAGGCTGTTGCATCTTCTCACAGGTTTTTCTTCACAACAGGGCTCTGTGGGCCGCCCTGGATGGCAGGGATGTAGGGCAGGAGTGCTGCAAGGTGTGCATTACTGCTCTGTGCAGTGCTCACTTTACAAGAACTGATTGTATCCTCTGCTGACTGCAGCACCTGCACCCCTTGTAATGCGTGTGCTGCAGGAGTGGCAGAAAACATTCTGAAGGAGCACCCACATGTGCTTTTCTTTCTTTCCCCCTCTTGTTTCCCAGGCAAGGGAGGATCCTGAATATATTGGGATGTCTCTGAAACTTTTGTTACCTGGTTGTCACTTCTGGATGCCCTTTCTTGGACGTTTGTAGAAAGTCAATTTGAATGCAGTATTTCCTAACAGGCTGTGTGCAAGCAAGTGACCCTACCTCCTCAGCTTCTTCTCCCTGTTGCTTTCTAGTAGTCATTAATGGGTGTTGCACCCTTGCACAGACAGTCATTTATTCCCCCCACGCTGTTGTTTCCTCAGTTCAGAGAAGATCTTTTCTACACAAGAAAGATATACACTTTGAATTGCATCGATCTTGGAACAATCCATTTAAACTACTGAAAATCCAAATTGTGGATGCTCTCCTGCCAGTTTGAGGATGCTTCATTTTTGCTCATTAGTTGTCTAAACAGATTAAGTTTCAATAGTAATGAGTGCCTCTTGCACTAGCTTAAGTTAATCTATTTCAAATTGTACTTTGAATTATACTGTGGTAACATTCTCATGCAAAGAAAGCCTGCGAGGAGAGGAGGTGAACACTGGGCATCACTAATGCCATCAGGGGCTGCCTGTGCCCAGCAGTAGGGAGGCAAATGTTCTTATTTTGGTTTTGTAATCTGACCATTGCAGCAGGGGAAGTTGGTGTGCCATGCTCTGAAAGCAAGGTCGAGGGGCCAGGAACAGGATCAAGATGGATTTTTTTTTCTTTTAGCAAGTTGGAAGGGAAATAAAAAAGGCATATGGGCATGAAGGGGCAAAGGACATTACAGACTCTGAAGGATTTTAGAACCTAAAGCTGTATTTCGCAAACTAAGGGATGAATTGAATTTCCCAAACAATGTATGTTAAAGCACACAAATGAATAACCCTGGCACTTATGAACTAGCAGTGTATTTGGTTTGGCCCTGTGAAGCCACAAGTCAATGGTCAAAGCAGAACAGTTCCCTGGAGAGCCCTGGCTTGCTGGTTCTGGCTCCCTGGGGGATGAGACCATCTCTGGAGCAGTCCCCTCTCAGAGCTGTCAGCACTTAATGATGTGTTTCCCAGAGGGGGATACAAAGGTTACACAAGTCTAAAAACATAACCTGTCTCTGAATGGGCAGCAGAAGAATTTTCTTTGAGAGGGCAAGTAAGACCCATTTTATTGAATGAAAAACAGATCCCTTTTTTACTGCCCTTTGTTTGGAGGAGTATAAACTGGGAGAAAATATCTGGGTTTATATATTTACAAGTAGCAGAAATCCCTTTATGAGTGGGGAGGAGCAAACTGGGAGGGAGACAGTCTGAGTTAGGACTTGCTAAAACACCCTCATGGCTAGATTTTGTGCCTTTTTGATGTTGAGGTTACCTTGGATCACTGATCTTGATGAAGATGATACTCTCTTGTTCTTCAGTCCTTTCCTTTTCAAAGGTTTCCCAAAGCACTCTATGCATAATGAGTTATTTTGCCACCACAACTGCCTTTGCAGTAGCTTTAATGGCATAAAACAATGTAGTGATTTGAGACCAGAGCTGAGGAAGAACTTTATTGCTGTGGAGTAATGCAAGATGTACTGGCAGAGGCGGAGCAGAAATAAACTGGGATAGTTGAATGAGATGTGTCTAAAGCAGTAGTTTGCCATCTGCTCCTGCCCTTTTCATCTCAATCTCTGGCATTTCATCAGTAATGAATTGCAGGCAGACACGAATTGACACAGTGCAGGCTGTACCACTCATGTAATCTGTTCAGTCCCCATCAGCAACCCTCTCGTAACCCTACTCTTCTGCAACATCTTCTGGGGAAAGATTCTGGTAGTGGTTGGTAGTTTCCACACCCTTGTACCCCTCTCTGGCCCTCTGACCAGAGCCAGAACAAGAAGGTGGTTGCCAGGTCTGGTTGACTGGGCAGATCTGTCTGTCTCTAGAGCTTTTTTTAGTTAGTTATGAAAGGTCAACTCTGAATATTGAAGGGTGTTCTTTTAGAGAACTGTTGATAGAAGACTATCAACTGTGATTTTAGGGAATAACTCCTCCTCATCCTCCAGTTTTGAGAAGCAGTAAGAAATAGCATTGATAAAGACAATACTGTATCTTGAAAAGGAATTCTTGACACCCTATCAATAATTCTGTATTTTCATACTGACATTTTCAATTCACATATTTCTTCATGTTTACTCTGCTAGTTTTTCCCTCTCCTGAAATTTAAAATGTTTAGGTGAGCTTTGGATACAGACTAGACTGATGTGCTTTCTGTGCAGTTAGAATCTGGTTGCATGTAACTTCAGGGTTGCTTTCTCAGACGTGGATTGAATTGAGGATGTCTACTGGGAGTTTCAGGTCTTGGTTTTCTCATTGGAGGTCCCTCCATCAGGCAGGTCTGTTAAATGCTTGCTGGGCCCCTAGAGACACTTGATCTGTGTTTAAAGGGAAGCAGCTGAACCACAAGAAGAGAGAAATGGCTGTGTACTCAAGCACTATTGCTCTAAAGGGATCTTGCTGAAAGCTGTGCAAAGCTTGCATGGCAGTCTGGGTGCCTGGGGCTCTCCATGTGCTTCATCCCAGCAGAGATCTGTGTGACGCTCTTGCTTGCCTTTTCTGCTCTGAGAAAGATAAGTTGATGGCTCCAGGATGCTTTGATTGTGAACTGTGTTTAACTCTCCTGAGGCCCAGACCAGGAAAATCTCTGGAGGATTCCAAGCAGCACCTGCCTTCTGCTCCCCACTCCTCTTAAAGCTTCCCCAGTGGAGACATCCGCTCAGGGAGAGCAGGAAGTCCATAAATAAATAATTCCCTCTGTCTCTCCTGATCAGCCCAAGCAGCTGTGATTGCTCCTGAATGCCTAAGTTGCCTTCTTCTTAATGGCTTTTAAACCAATTTTGCCCTCATCTGATGACCCAGCTTCTCATCCTAGTTTAGAGGAACAATTTCTTCTTTTAGAGAGAGGGGTTTGGGGCATATTTGTATTGTGTCAAGAGTTTTGGCTAGGTGAAATAGTATAGCAGTGCCAGCAAAGCCACAGTTCTCTGGTTCTCCTAGGCTGCCTGCCCCATACCTTGTTTTGACAAATCTCTACAGGACACCTCTGTGGGTATTGCAAATAGCATTGACCCTTCCTTGAGAGCACTGGACACGTTGGATACTCATGGACATCCCACAAACATTTAATAACTCTTACACCACTCCTAAACCAATATAATTTTGGGATGTGTTTTACTCTTGGGAGAGCTAATCACTGAGACATCTGAGTGCTTATCCTCTGCTCCACATTGTGTTGGTAAATGTCTGGTAGCACAAGTTAGGAGTGTAGGCTCTCACCTTTCAGTTCAGCTGACTTACAGCATCTCATTAATGGGCATTTGACAGCTTGACAAATATTTAGACCTTATATTGTTGCTTTTGTACCTTGTGTATACAAACTGTAGTAGATTAAAAGAAAAAGTGCTCCTTAAATAGCAAGTGGATAGTCAAATCTAAATGTTCTTGGTTTGTATCCTAGTGCAATCCCTGGAGATATTTATTGCTCCTCTGATGGCTGTCGTGTAGGTTTGTCTATAGAGAAGTATTAGCACTACCTCTACCTGCAGAGCCTGCCTGCCTGGCAGTAGGACATGCAAGGCATGCTCTGAGCACCCTTACAGTGCTGGCCAGGTGTCCTGTGGGATGTGCACTAGCACAGCCTGGTGCTGTGTTGCAGGCTGATGCCTGTCATCCCCACAGTGCCTTTGGAAGAGGCACTGGTCTGCTGGGTGGAAGGCAGCTGCCCTGCCTATGGTTAAATGCCAAATGGGCTGATTCAGCCCAAATGGCTGATGGCTAATGACTTATGGTTTTTGTTGATGTTTTGTTGATGTTGATGTTAACCATCCCCTTTGACCAGTCAAATTAATGAGTATCCTCATTAAACAAAATAACATCTCAAGGTGGTACTGTTGCGTGGTACCTTCTCTCTCATCAGCAAGGTGGGCCCTCCAGGTGCTGCATCATTGGTTGTTAGACTCTGTATCTGGAGCTGTGCCTGTCTGTCTTTCCTACCAGCTTCCTTCTGTCCTGTTTCTGGCTAACTTCTTGCTACTCTGGAAAAGCAATGGGTTTAACAAGGAGAAGGGCTGTCCCCAGACTGTATGGTTCCCAGGACAGTCAATGGTAGCAACAACTTCTGGAAGTTATGTCACAAAAGCTTACCATTTACTGTGTTGCTGACTGCAGTAGTCATGAAATACTGCCAAATGTTGAGGGGCAAGGTCTAAAAGATGAGTTTGGTACTACTGTGTTCAGCTGAGTGGAAATGTATAATGGAAGATTGTTATGTTCAACAGAGGAACAGAGAGGGGAGGCTTTGGTAGTCTTTGATCACCACTAAAATAAAGGTGTTCAAGAGATTAGCAAAAGACCAATACTGGATTTTCTTTTGTAAGCAATGTGGAGACCAAGGGGACCTGTTGCTAGGAGGCTGAAGCACCAAAGTCACCCTCTGACCACATGGGACTGAGATTTGAGTTTGCCTTAACAATGATACTGAAAAGTAATCCTTTAACTGCTGCCATAGGAACGGAGAAGCTGGCAACACATGACTGTGAAGGATGAAGGTATTTTTGCTGCAATCCAGTGACACATGTTCAGGTCTGTCAGGAGAAGACTTTACTGCTGCCCACAACTGCCTCTGTGCCAGGATCTCTGAGAAATTTTAGGACTCATAACTCATTAAACAAGACCTTTTAAAAGACATCCAGGGGCTTATACTTCCACCCATGAGAGAGATTGCTGTCTTTTGGAATACACAGAGCAGCACAACAGATTTAGAACTGAGCTGGTGAAACTTCTTTCCTTTGCATGGAAGAGCTTTTTTTCTGGTAACCAGCACCTGTCTCTTCATGACTGGCTACTCTCTTGGCACTGTATGTTCATATATTGTGTAGCAGAAGCAGACATGTTTATATGGTCCTGAGTTCCCCTGCCTCTTCTAAGTGACATTTTGTGGTATAAGCAAGGATTATTTGATCATTCATGGTGTGTAGGCATAGTGTTTGGATGTTATTGACTTGTAGACAGAACAGTGATTTCCTAATGCATTTTACTTGAAGGTGTCTGAATGTGATGCAGGCATGTATCTCATGTTGGTACTTAAAAGTATGTTAAGAAGCTTGGGATGGGGTTTGTTGGCAAAGTTGTCTGATCAAATAATCTGCCACAGCAATTTGCTCTTGTCCAACAAGTGAAATTAATGTTATTCAAGTAGTAAATAAACTCAAGAGGGAGCTGTGTAAAAATATCTGCATTGTTCTTCAACACTCAAGTTAGTACAGAACAAATCTTAAAAAAGGTCATGTACATAAGTGAGCTATTTGGAGATTCAGAGCAGAGGAGAGTTGAAGTTGTTGTGCTGCTGATACAGCATATCAGAATGAAGCTGGCCTGTCATGTGTGGTTCTAGCCAAAACTTGTAATCCATTCCTATGAGAAACTGGAGTATCCTGAGGAGGGAGATTGTGACCAGAAGAGCAGTCCTGATCATCTGATATCTCTGCTTTTTCCAGACAGAAACTATATCAAGTTTGCTAATGTCACTTGGGAGCTGCAGGTTCATCTCACTGTTAAATACTTTTGTATAGATCCACTGTTGGTGAGCTCCTCTGCATTTGGCCTGGCTGACCTGGCCGAGTCAATAGTCTTCTATCAACTGTACCCAGATGAGGCCAGATGGAGGTTCCTGCAGGGAAAGGAAGGTCTTAAATCCTTGCTTTCTTCATCCCTTACACCCTGGGAAGAAAAGTCCTTTCACTGCTTTTCTTCTTTATAGCAGCCTACCTCATATTCTAGAAGAACTCTGTTACCTACTCAGAGAACCCAGCTAAGAGGAACCTGCACACTTACCCACTGGTTTTTGTCACATCACAGTATTCAAACTGCAGCCATCTCATGGCTGTTGCTGGGAAATAAGTTATCTTGCATGTATTTCCAACATGGACTTGGAAAAATTACCCTTTGCCCTCACTGCCTGACCCTCAGTAGGCATAGTTTGTTAACAGTAGCAACTTTGAAGCATTTTGGTTCTTTAAGCACCTCTCCTTTTCTGGGTTGAGACACCTGACATTATCAATGCACATGCCAAAAGTGTTTTCATTTTTGCCTTGCAGCAGAAGAATACTTAACCATTATTTCTCCTGACAAGATATTGCTTTTGATCAGTTCAGTGAGTAAACTGCTACTGTAAATATTAGGGTCCTAGGGTGATTAGAATGGCTGGGCCTGGAGTGCATGGGCTTGGAGAAGGAACCAGCTAATCATCTCCCCAAACCAGAGCAATGAAAAAGCACCCCCTGTTCTACTGACCATCCTCCTTGGCCTTTTGCAATACAAGACTTGAAGCTAGTGTAATGTTAGGAAAGCTGAAGTTGAAAAGATGCTCTGACTTCATGTCCCATGTGACAGGATGAACTGCCATACTAGGAAGATCACACTTGTGATGGAGGAGTTGCAACAGCTAAGCAGAGGTGAAGATTCCTTGATGCCTTGTGTTCTCTCCTTGCTCCTGGTAGCTGAGCAAATAGCCCAGCTACTGCCCTGTGGACACCAAGGGTCATGGATGGGGAAGGATTCATTTCTGCTTTGCTGGAATTGAAAGAGTTTAGGGAATAGCAGTTACTGTGCCAGTAAATTATGTGTAGCTGTGAGTGTGAATAAAAATCACTTTCCAGTCAAGGTCCTGGCCACGTTCTGCCTGACCACAGTAACCCAGCTGAGGACTAGTAATACATCAAGGAAAAAGATCACCAACAGGTCCAAATTTGGAGCTGGATTACAACTCTCCATTGAAGTCTTCTAAGCCTACAAGATCAACCTACCTCTCTAATTACCTATCTTTTCTGAAGAAGGTTTCTGTCCACTTGGTTAAACAAGAGTTAGGCAGAGACTGACAAAGGAGTAGGTTGCCAAAACATGAAAGAAGATACACTGCTATATTTTTGGGCAAGTAGGATAGAAGTTCTTATCAAACACCCCAGCTAACTGATGATGCAGGAAAGAGCAGAAGGCATAATCCCAGCTATATCATTTCCTCTCCTGCCTCTCTATATGCTTCTTATTACAAGTTCTTCCATAATCTGGAAAGAAATGTCTCTCTTCTGATAGTCTTTATTTTTCCCCATTTGGTAAAACACTCTGCACCTGCCTCTTACTCTGATGCTCTGTTTTAATTTTACAAAAGTTTGATTTCCTTTGCCTGGTTTGTCTTTGGCCATGTGTGTCTCTGCAGTGAACTTTCATTTAAGATGTCAGCAGGAACATGTTTTGCTCTAGAACTGAGTCCTGCTATTAACACTGCAAAGACAAAAATGGGTATAAAATTTTTTATAAAGTTATAAAAGGTTATTAAAAGAAAGCCTTGACTTTTCCTTGGTACTGTAGAGACTATGTTTGTCTTAACTCATGACTCCTAACACTTGTATCCAAGCACAGAATTTAAGGTCACAGTTTTGGGACAGAGAATTCTCATTTAATGCAGGACAGTAAGGGTTAAGACACTTATATTCAGACTCTTGTGCTACAGATCTGCTCAGACTGATCTGGGGCAAGCCACAAAACCTCTTTATGGTAGGATTTGGCAGTCTATAAGTTGTGAATTATAACACATTCTAAAGACCAGGTAATGTTTGAAGGATGTTCACACAGGTGTTCATTGTTTAAAAATCACAACATGAAAACTATTTTCTGGTTAAATAGATGTTGAGCTTCATCATGATACCTTTAGATGGAAGCATATTGTTTGTGAGGCCAATTTGGTTTTTTGGGAAAAAAAAATTATTGGAGTTTGGTAAAGACACTGTTTTTGGTGGGGAGAACTAACTATTTTGTTTGGGTGAGTAAGAGAAAATAGAATAGAGCCCAAAATAAAGAAGCTGGTCTGTAAAAGCCCAGCAGGCATCAGGGACCTGTGTTCAGAGTACCTAAGTTTCTCTTTAGGGCTATTAGCCCTGCAAAGCAGAGGGATCAGGGCATGCAACACAGTGACTTGTGTGAAGTCAGGCAGTTCTATTGGCCTCAAAGGTGTGAAAGGCTTGTCTTCTGACATCAACCCAGTGACCCCTCTGTAACCTAAATGAGACAGAGGTTGGGAAAGATTTCTTGTCATAAAACTCCTCTTTCCCCAGCAGACAAGATAAAAAAGTGTATACACAAAACTGCTCAGCCCAGTTTAGGTCTCCTAATTATGATCTCTTTTTGCCCTGTACGGACAGCATTACCCAAACCCCAAAAGTAACTAGATCTCTTCCTCTTATGCATTTTCCTTAGTCAAAAAAGAAAAAAAAAAAAAAAAAGAGGCACCTTATCAACAAATGAAATCAAGTTTGTTTGGCATGATTTCCAGGTTATTCCTATATTAGACTAAATGAAATTTCTGTCAATCAATCAGTCAACTTGCTGGAAAGTTGATCATTATTCCATGATAAAAGTTTTTTTAAAAAGTAAAACATTAATTTATCATAACCAGATTGGTCATTAAAGGCTGGAGAAAAGTCTTCAAAGAAGAGACAGGAAAATTAGAGACTTTTTCTTTTTTTTCTTTTTTTCTTTTTTCTTTTTTCTTTTTTCTTTTTCTTTTTCTTTTTTTTTCTTTTTCTTTTTCTTTCCTCTTTCCACATTGCATGTCTCAAAGAACTGATGCTGTCTATCACTCCACCAGCGTGCAGTGCTCTGGCTGTGATCAGTCCAAGGCTGATACTGATGGAACAGTGCTGCTCTGCATTGGGACAAGGTGTGAGGAGAACAGATGACCTCAAAGCCAGAGGCTGCCTTATGAAAGCCATCCCAAAGGTTGCCAGAGCACCTCTGGGCAGGCTCTGTTCAGAAGCCCCAGACTGAGCTGGCTGGGACAGTTCCCTGCCCCTCCTGCAGTGAGAGAGCACCAGCTCCAGGGAAGATTCGGTTGGGGCAGCAAACAAATGCTGTGCTTGCAAACCAAGCCTGGGGCTTCTGTTCTGTGTGGAGTTTTCTGTGTTGGATTTGCCCTAACAGAGTTCTTTTGCTTCCAGATCTACCAGCTTAATCTTACAGTCCTTTCTAACTTTGTCCTGGAACTGTTTTAAAAGCCACACATAGCTGAAGGATAGCCATGTTGAGATCAGTGTTTCCTTTATTCTTTGGGGGAAGAGAAGCTGGCTAGAGCTGTGAAAAGAACTCAGCTGTGTGTGGAGAGGTTTGCAAAGGATGAAGCCTTCTGAAGTTCCAAAATCAGCTTGCAGGACTCTTGTTCTCTTTCTTAGGGAATTCAGGTTGGCAGATCAAGCCCAGCCAGCAGAGACTATTCCTTTCTACCCTTCTCAGAAAGGAAGGGTCAGACCCCTGCACAGGTTACTCTCAAGGCAGGGGAAGCTCAATTTGTCCATTTGCGCTGGGTCAGAAGAGATTAATATTACATTTCTGCACCACTCTGCAAAAGCCCACCTCACCCAGGTAGTTCTCTGTCAGCAACAGCCCATTTCCAGAGTACAAACCCACTATTGTATTGTTTATATCAGTTAATTCAGCCCTGTGGACCTTGTGCCAGGCAATCTCATGGCTCCCTCCTTGCATCACCTCAGCCTGGATAAAAGTTAAAGTGCAAAATTTAAACATTAGCTATTGGGAGAGCAGGACCTGCCTGCCAAGCCATTCCCACTCTGGTCTCCCATTCACTGAGAGCCTACACCAGAGCTAATCTCTGCACAGTCAGGACCCAGCCAGGGTGCACCTTTCTGAAGAAAATTGTTTTCTGTCAAAATCAGCTCACTGCAAACACACTAACTGCTCTTGAACTGTAGTCTGCCCAGACTCTGACCCTGTGTGCCTCCTCCTGCCTCTCTTGTTACTGCACAACAGGAATCTTCTTTATGGGGCAACTAAGTCACCAGTCAGTCCCTCTCTGGCCTCAGATTTCTGTTGGAAACACAGTGGCGCTGGTTTTGTCCTTGCCTCTATTTGGTCAGGTGTTCTCCAGTGTGGTTAGTGAGATTCCTTACAACCTTGGCCCCTGCTAATTCTAATGCCTTGCTAAAGTTTGTCTTTTGTCTCTTCAACATTTAAAACATCTTAGAGTTTCTGCTGTGATGATACATCACTGAAGTGTACAAAGGCATATGTATATATGTTTCATTTCTATTCATTCTGGTTGTGGAAAAATGTATAATCTGAAATGTGCCACCTGCAACATTCAGGTAATCTGATTCTGCTGTACTCTTAAAACTGGATACATCTTCTCTCTGTCTCCATTTTTTAAACTAACCTGTTTTCTGTGCTGTCTTCATGTGTACCTTTTGCCATAAAAGACCTCTGTCTTGACATTCTTTAAAGATAGGAGATCAGAATCACATAGCTTGTCCTCACATGGCCTGGGGACACATTAGGGCACACCATTAGTTTATATGCATTAGTTAAAATCTCTGGTAGAGGAGGTAGTTACAATGGCTTTGAATTTGGATGTTCCTCTTTTCTGAATATTCTCAAGTTTCTACAAATACTGATTGTATGAAAAGTTATAGCCTAATTTATCCTGTGCTTATTGCTTATAGCTGAGCCACATTGCATTTTCTTTTATGCTGTATTAACCCCATCATCCAAAAAGCTCTAGTCTGCCCTTTGCTTCTCTTGGTGTTGTACATCTTTGCCTCAGATTCTGGGTTTTATATTTAGAAATAGTCTCCAAATATAAATTTATACTTTTGTTTTGTTTTGTTTTTTCTTGCCTGGCATAAGAGAATGAAGCTTTTATCCAGGTATAGCTGTATGTATTTTTGTTTTAGAAACAAAACAGAGGGGTTTTGTCTACCTCTTAAGGATATTTTTATATATTTGAGCAGCAAACATCTAAACATGAACTAGACATATAGGAGAGATACAAGTGAGGTTTGTGAGTGTAGTTTGGAAGGTAGAGAGTAGGTAGCAAGGGACAAACTGACCCTTTAGAGCAGCACGGTGTGAGTCAGGTGTTCAGTGCAAGACCGCGGGTGGCAGGCACATGCCCGAGAGGTTTGTGTGGTTTTATGGCGAGGGAACCTCTCCCGATGGCTGTCGGTGTGTTGCTGTAAATAGGCAGTGCAATTGTGTGGGTGTGAAAACGCGTACGGAAACTGTGAAACCACACAGATTCCAGCAGCAGTCGGTACATATGCAGAGCTTTGAAAATGTGTCCTTCGCAAAATTAGCTGTTTGTGCCAGTTTTGACGTTTGTGAAGATTTCTGAGGGTGTGTAGCTATGTTTTTTGTGCCTGGGAATATATGCTGTTGTCCTGAATGCCTGATTCTGATCTCACGTGCCACGACTTATTCCAGTGTGGTTTCATAAACTGCACTGAAGTGACATCTGAATCACACTGCTTTGAAACGGGGTTCGGGCACTCTTCCGCACACGTTTGTAGGAATGGATATAGGTATGGGAAAACAGATTTCCGAGTGCGGCGATTTGGCTGTGCCGCGCTGAGACGCGGCTCTGCCTGTGCACGAAGTGCGTGTTGGCGGAACCGTGCGTTCGGTGTAACAGTGCCTGGGACACGCCTGCTCCCGGGGCACGCCGGTGCCTTGTGCGGAGCATGTGGGGTGCTGTGTGGGCGCACAGCCGCCCGCCGGTGTTAACAGTCCACGGGGCACCCTTTACCTCAAGTTTTTGCATAACCCTAAACTCTGCAGCCGCGGTCCGCGAGAGACGGACCGCTGGGTAAGAGGGAAGGGGCAAGTGCGCTGCCGCTGCGCCCGTCCCCGCGGCGGGACCGAGCCGGAGCTGCTCTCCCGTGTCGCCCGTGTCAGCCGCGCCGGCCCCGCCGCCGTGCCAGGGGCAGCCCGGCTGCCTGCCCGCACTGCGTCCCGCGGCGCCCCGACTCCTCC
>VZRX01009152.1:0-97136 GCA_013398075.1 Notiomystis cincta | reverse complement strand
GCGTGTGCCGGGTGTCGGAGCGGCCGCCGCGGGCAGGGCAGCGCGGGGCGCACCTCCGCCCCCGCAGGTGCGGCGGAGTCCGCGGAACGACGCTTTGGGGGGGCGGGGAGGCGTGCTGGTGTGTTTCTTTCTTGCCGTGTAACTTCTCCCTCTAATGCTTCATCTCCTAGGAGCAGGCAGCTAACAGTGAGCACTGACAGTCCTTTCTGCGCAGTTTTACTTTCCGTCTGTGCTAGGATTTTTATTAGGTGAATTACTAGGTGCATATAAAGGGATGTGCATATAAAATTATACGAAGCAGATCCATTTAAGCATTGTCTTTTATATTAAAAGTATGTTTTTCATCTGAAATGCACTACGGAAATTCAGTTTCCCACCGACTCGTGTTTTGGATAGCCTGCCCGGGGAAAGAGTGGAGTGAGTCGGAGGGCTGGCAAACAGACATCCCAGGCTGGGACTGGTGGCTGATACCTTAGCACCTGCCACTGCTCTTTGTATTCCGAAGTGGGCTGTGCCTGGTAATGCTGTGTTTAAAATCACTTCAGCGTGTTAAGTTTGGGTTGATCCTGTTGGGGAAGTTAGGAAACAAGGCAAAACCTTTTCAGCGTTTACAATCCGGCTGACTGGAGCAATTAATTTTAAACACATTTCTCCGATAAATCTCACCCTGAGCAGAGTCCTCTTTTGTGTGTTTGCATGTTAATCCGTGTGTCACCTATGCAGGTTTTGTGGTGTCATCAGAGGTGGGAATTAAGTAATTTTGCCTATTTCATTGCATTGTCTTAAGAAGACGTTGTATTGAGTAAAATTAAAATAATTAAAATCAAACAAATCATCCACAAATACCCCTCTTTCCTCATTTCAGCCTTTATTTGTCTTTCTGTACCTTGTTTTCTGATATTCAATCTGTCTTTACACTCATTTTCCTTTAATCCCCAGCTTCCAGCAGTTTCATTAAAATGAGACTTAGTATTGTTAATAGAAATTAGTAATCTAACCCATGTGATTTTCTTTTCCCCACTGGTGCTACACTTGTGGCTGCTCCATTTTGAATTAAGAATAAACAAACAGTTTCTTAAGGGAAATGTATTCTGTATGCTGCTGGGAGTCTTAATATTAAGGCAAAAATAGAAGCTGCATTTACCTTCATAAAAAAAAAGAACAAAATGCCACAATGAAAAGCTAGATCATTATCATTTACTATATTGTCTCTTAACTTTTTCATTTTATTTTTTGCACTTTTGGAATTAAGAAAAAGGAACTCCAACAACGTGAAAATAGTAAGAAGTAATCTGCATGTTGTATTGCCATTCACCCTTTTTACTTTTTCATGGGCTCTCAGTCAGCTCTCAAAAATGTCAAGTGCACCTTACCCATATGCACAACTCCTTGGCTGCTGAGTAGACAGATGAAGGTGGCCCTGGGGGAAGTGCCACTGAGCCCCTATGGCTTTACAGCAGACAGAGAGTGCTGCTTTTTGAGATGAGAAACTGTTGGAGAGCTCTTTGTTTAAAGAGGTACTTGGTTCTGTGTGCCAACTGACCTTCTCTTTAGCATTGTTGAGCTTTGGTAAAATAGAGAAATATAATTTAAAATATTTCAACCTCTTTTTTTTTTTAATTTAAAGGAATATGATGGTGCAAAAAAGTCTGAAAAAAGTTACTGAGAGTAGTAAGATATGAGCAGCTTTAAAAATACAATATATATAAAGGTATATGTGCAGTGTGTCAGGTACTGATTTGATTTACATTCTGGTTTTATTAAGGCTAGATTTCACATTACATTCCTGTAGCTGAGGATGAGTTGGCCCAGTCTTTATCTGTTTAACCATCCTTTTCTCCCACTGTAACACAATTACCTTGTGAAAATTCAATGTAAATACAGGTGTTGTGTTTGTGCCTGTATCCCTAACTAGCTGTGTGAGCATATTATTCTTACTGTACTGATTTACTCTTTTGACTGCTAGCTATTGAAATGATTTTAAGTTATTTAGTTGTTTTCTTCCTTTTTTTTTAATACCACTTTTAATTCTGTGGATGGCAATTTTTGTCACATTAAACCTTAAATTAGGAACAAATTTTAAAATATTGCAAACTGCTGCTTCTTGTTTACTTACTTGTTAAGCTATAGGAAAAAATACGAGGAAGACTAAAATGTTGGAAGAGAAGTGGCTGTGGTCACTCAATATATGATCCATACATTTCCCTGGAAATTGTATTTCACCTTATAATTATTGAAACAGAGAGAGAATGAGCAAGGCAAAGGAGAGGCGAGGTGACTCCTTTCACCTTGGAGTTTGATGAGATCTTAAATTTTGTAGCGGTCAGACCCAAAAGAAGTCTGAACAAAACCTTAGCAAAGGCATTCCTTGTCCCTAATTCCTTCTTAGGTTTTGTATTTATTTTCCTCAGGCAGTGAAAATTCTCTTTCCATTGCCTGTGTGTGCTGATCCAAGTGATCGCACCAGGAACCTGTGGAAGTTCTGGTTAGCAGCTTGTGTGGTTTCTGTCGGTGCAGAATCTTTCAGGGAGAGGAAGAAAATGCTCCTTCCTAATTTTGACCCTCTGTGCATGTATGCACAGAGGCCATGTCTGTTTTATTTTCTCACACAGAAATCCACTCTGTAGCAACCGCTTACTACATTTTGGTACTGACCTCTGGGAGAATTGTTCCTGGGGCGGATGATGCAGCTCCAAGGACGAAGCTTTTGTATCAACTGGAATTTGTTTAAAGCGTTTTCAGATTGGGAAATTAACAAAGGCAGTGACTTGTACCTGCAGTTTGTCTCTCAGGTGAGGGCATATGGTGAGAATACATTAGTTGAACTGTACTGACAGCGCCTGTCTGCGGTACGGCAGGGAGGGCATGCATGTGCAGACACCACAAATGGACCCTCTGCCGTGTAAAATATGTCATTATAGTCACACACAAACACAGGTGTGCATCCCTAAACGTTTCTGTGTAGGTATACCCACATGCATATACCCACAGGTATGGTGGTGTGGAGTGTTGGTGTTGTGTCTCTCTCATATGCAAACCTAAGGCTGTTTCAGAGCAGAGTAGAATACGGAATTTTTCCTTTCCCGTATTAACTTCTAAATCTCAGAGAATTTTGTTTTCTGCCTCATTATAATTGCCATTAGAAATGTTGATAAGACTAAAAAATTGTCATTTATGTTTCTAATTAATATTCTACATGACAGACAGAAACTGACCAAGGAGACTTTACGAAGGTAAAATAAAAATCATTGGCAAGTGAGAGCATCCTGCCAGATGCTATGTCTCTTACACTGCTTCCTCTGAGGTACAAGAAAGACACGTGAGTCGCTGATGTAATAAAAATAAAAATTATTTTATGGAGAGAAGGAAAAAGTTGAAAGGAATAAACTACACATTTGACAGAGAGATAGAATGGTATAATGTTGGCATTCTAAGGCAATGAAGGAGAAATTCCAGACTCTGCTGCAGAGAATTAACAAAGTTGCTGTCACTGACCCTAATGCATAGATTGAAGTAATGTGATTTGATTTCAGAGGTTACTGGAAATCTCCATATTTTGTGAATGGGAGGAAATCTGAGTCAGAGAATCTGAATGCAACCGTCTGCTCTGAATGTATCTCAGAGGCTGGGATTGGGAGGAGTTGTTAATTGGAGAGAATGGGACAGAGTTGTTTGTTTTGGTGACAGAATAAATTGAAAAACCTCTGTAAGGAATTGGTGTAGTTACTGGGTTTCTGACAAAGTTCCCATCATAAAATAGGGTCTCAGTACACTAAGCTTAGTGAGCGTGGGGCTGATGAGGAAATCAGCACCTTTAAAGTATTTGTATTAACTTTTCCCTCCTCTTCTAATTCCACTTGTAAAAGTAAACATGATCTAATCATTATCAATTATTGAGAAATATGGAAAGATCAATATATTTAAAAAATAGGATTTTTTCATTGTATTGATTGGAAGTAATCAATAAATATTGCATTTAGCCTGAGAGGGGAAAGACTTTGGAGAGATTGCATCAGAGAAAGTTGCTGTGATAGAGATTTCATATCCCGTTTTCTTCCTCTCCAAGAGAGCGTTGCTCTGATCCCTGTGCCCTTTCCGCCGTTATTTCCCTGTTTCTGCACTGTCACTACTGCTCTGGATTTCACGTTCTTTGAAAATACCTGTATTCTTCCAGTTATTCCAGTTCAAGAAGAAGTTTTGTGCATTGTGTCAGTGGGTCTCTTTACAAAATTTTCCATGGCTTGAAGGATACAAATTCTCTCAGGGAACAGAAACAGGGAGAAGGTAAAAGGTTCACACCTGAGTGTAAATGAAATTTACGGGTTCTGTCAGGAGCGAGGCAGAATTTCTCCGAAGATTGTAAAATGTCTAAGAGATTTAATTAAGGAAAGAAATAGTAAAAGTAGAAAAAAGCGGTGGCAAATCTTGGATAAAAAGCCAAAATCCTTTCCCCAACTTCTTTTTCTAACTTGTGCTCCTTGGTTTGAGTTGGGGGTCACAGTGCTGCACATCAGCAATTCCAGTGTAGACTCCAGAGAGTCGGAAATTCTTCCCAGTCAGACCTGTTCTTTATTCTGTGGAGCTTCTGGCGCTGAACATTACAGCCGGGGAGCACAACAGAATTTTTAGTCTGCGCAGTGTGAGCAAGTAAATATAGCATCTGCCCAGAACCTAGCAGTGGGCTTCTTAAGTAATGCTGCTGTAGAAACTGGGGGAAAAGAGGGGAAAGACCGGAGTTTCCATGACAAACTATGAATCAGGATGGTTGTTTAGCGAAGGGGCTTAATAAAGAAGATATTAGCAGTACATGGTTATGGTGACCTTGCCAAAAAACAAAGGAAACACTTGGTTTCTTTCTGTCTTTACGGCATTAGCTGCATTTGAGTTTTGAATGTAGTCATTTCTATGTAGCTTGCATGTGTAAAGTGCTTTGTGCCTGTTATTGGGAACAGAACCCAATTTAGTATTACATGTTAGTAATAGCTGTTGACTTGGCAAGTTTTACTTCTTAGGAATTAAATTGTAATAACTTACTCTTTGCATTTGTTTCCATCCTTGTTATGCTGCCTCTCTCTAAAGCTTTGCCCTGTCTCTTCAGAGCAATAGAGATGCCCACAAAAAAATGATGCTTGCAGGTGGAGCACAGTGCACTTTCATTCTTCCAGTGTTTGAGAGTCTGGCTGCTGGCAGTGACTGTCCGTGAGGAGAAACATGTCTGCTCAAGGTGGAACGCACTGTATAATAATATATTTGTCATGTTTGTAATTGCAAATGTAATTAGCAAACAAGCTCTGGGGGATTGAGGACTTGAAACTTTCACTGCACATCATTTGACCCTATCTTGACTGGACCGGAGCTTATATGTCACTGTTAACCCTTGCTGCTCTTGCAGAGAAATGCTCATTCTGATGTGACTACTGCTAAGTTTCCTGTCTTCTCCTCTTCTCCCTCTCCCTGCCCACCTCCCTCACCTCCTTCTCCTCCTCTCCCTATTTTTTTTTGGCTATGAGCAGCACTGTACCTGCATTTGCTTATACCTTCGTCTGTTGTGATAGCAAGGGCTTACGTTCCTCCTGTGACACACGCACTAATATTTCCTTCCCTAGCACTTCTGACACAGCCTGGAAAGCATTCTGCAATGCCCTTTGTGAAGAGCACTGTGTACCAGTAAGTGCTTTTGCATACTGAGCTGTTCAGTGCATTCCTATCACCACAGGCAACGTTACTACTCAGTGCCCCTTGCACTTCGCAGAGACAACTTGCGAAAAGCAGGTGGCAAGCTGTTATCACACAACCTGCGATGGCTCTCTGTCCCTGCTGAGCTGGAATTTTCTTGCACTCCCTTTCTGAATGGGGGAGGAATAAATATCTAGCAAATCCTACTTGTTTTACGGAATTCTGGCAAATCTCAGTCTAGTCACCCATAGGATGACTTTTTTGTCCTACAGAAGATATTCCTGATCCATATGGATTTGGTGAACAGCACAGAATCAGTTCACAAAGTCACAAACTTATGTGTGCATAGGAAGCAAAAACGGGCTACTTCACTTTTTTATATTAATAGTCTCTTTTTTCTTTTTTGTTTTCAACATAAGACTTAAATTGCAATTAAATTTGTGTTAGGGTTCTTCTGGTTTTGGACAGAGTTCTATTTATTCTTGCATTTTTGTGTACGTGAAAGGAAATCAGTTAAATGTAGAGAGGGACGTCTGTTTTTATACAATTTTTTGTCATGACAGTAAGGACATCTCACAAATATTGCATGCTGTTAAAGGCTTGGAAGGGAAAGGAAAGCTATTCTAGTTTCTCTTTGGTAGGATAAGAGCGTTTGATGAGAACACCTTCTTTCTGTCCAAATTTTCCTTTTCCATTCCTGGAAATTGTATTTGACTTACCATGTATTTTAAGGTTCATATATTTTTCTGAAATTAACATAGCCTATAATCTGGGTAATTGAAGTGGGACCTCCAGCTTACAGTATCCTGCATAACAGGAGAAAATTTCTTACAGCACCTATTGTTTTGAATTGATTGTCTGTATTTTACTGCAGATATTTTTACAAGAACCTTTCTTCTTGCTGTATGTCTGCTGGTCTGAAAGGCTGTTTGTACATACGGCATATTAAGAAGTGTTATTTTCTGGGTTTTTTCCCCCTTTTTCTCATGTCACTTTCAAGTTCCCTTTTGTAATAATGGCCCTCAATCTCCGGTGATGGAGCCGTCACTGTGAACAATGCTGGTGAGTGCATTGTCTCGCTGTCCTTTCACTCAAGACAAAGGTCAAAAGAACAGCTTAAAAAAAATGTTCAATTCTCCTGTTATGACTTTGCATATGAAGATAGTCATTTTAAGAATGTATAAGCACTTGGGTGAAAATAAAACAGAAACACGATTTTCCGTCAGTTTCCGCAAGTACTTTTTTTTTAAATGTACTGACATGAATAATTGCAAACCAAATTTCTCACTGAGATTTACATCATTTTACGTATTAAAAAAAATTAAAGAGCTGAAGGACGCGAAAGAATTATTCTTCAACAGATTTTATTTTTTCAAAGTCTTCTATGTTGTTTTTGTTCAGTCACGCTGACAAGTTTCTCTTTCTCAAACATGTTTGTTTCATGATTTAAGAAATTACACTTATCTAGATGAGTTTTTCACAGATGTGGCAGTATAGCAGTGAAGAACATAGGATGTCACTGATTTTGGGGATTTGGTGTAAAATTTATTTTTACTGCACATAACCAGAATTAACGGATACACATTTTCAGTGTGTTTTCTACATGCTTCGCTTATAACTTTTAAAATCATTTATAATTGACACATTAATTTTAAGGGCTTGCTTAAAACAACTTGCTGTTGTTTTATTTTCCTTTATTTCTGGACTATGTATGGCATGTGATTGCCATCTAGTTTTAACAGTTCAGAAAGTGCTGTAGAGGGAGAGCAATTTAATTCTTTAGAACACATAAATTCAGTCCTGCTTCAGTTCCTTTCAGACGTATATGATGTTGCTTCTGCTTTTATCCTTAAGAGTTTAATTCGCTTTCTTCATAGTTTTTGTATTTCTGTTGATGACTTTTGGGTTTTTTTTTGTAGGCTAAGGGGGTAATGGTACAGGGAAACACTGAAAAAATTCTAAAGGCATTGCTGCCTATTGCCCAACGCTGTATAGCAGGCAGTTTTTGTTGCCAGATTCATCAGTAGTGCAGAGGTACCTGGCTGGGTCAGGGCTCTCCATGCACCTGTGTTAAACAGACTCCGAGCAATGATGTGCAGCCTGGCCAGGGACTGTGGTGGGAAGAGGCCACAGCTGCCTGCTACAAACAAAACTCTCCTTCAAAGCCAAGGAAATCCCGACGCGGGAACTTGCCTGGGCATTGTCAGGGATGATGATTTTACCCTCTCTGGGTTCTCTTTGCTTTAATAGGTTGCAGCAAATATGACTTTATGAAAATGATGTTTAAGTGTATCATGCATTCGTAGGTATTATTTCCCATTGATGATGCCAGGTTCATCTCCTTTGGAATAACTGATACAAGTTTTGTAGGGGCACCAGGCACGCTGTGGAGGGCTAGGGTGTGACAGAATAGGACAAGAAAAGAGTTTTCTTGCGTAGAGAGGTCTGTGAGTGCATGGATGGATGTCTGTCAGGAGTGTGTGTACACACTTAATTTGATGTAATTGTGCACATACTATAACAGAACACACAGGTATATAAAGGATATAATTTTGTATATAATCAAGTGTTCCTTTGATGATGCATAGTGTACTATTTCACTTATCCGTCCAATGTCTCTTTGGATGCATACATAAGACTTTCTGCATGTGGTTGTGTATTTCTGCCTGAATTAGTGTAAAAATTTATAGAAACAAATAATGATAGGTTTGTCTGTCTTCATCACAAGGTTTTTCCCAGTCTTTATTAATTCAAGCTTTTAAATCTGTTCATGGCCTTACATTTAAGGTTTTTTGTAAGTGTAAAATGCTGGACAAATATACCATATAGAAGATTTGTGCTGAAAAAATTAGGTGTTTCTCTGGGAATATATATTATTATGGATTATATAGGATTAGGTACTTCTAAATAACTGCAGTTAGATCTTTGTTTATAAATCAATGAAGTGGTGTTTTTTAAAGAGGAACAGAGATTTTCTTTAAATGGAGTATCAGGGAGTAATTTGAAAAACAGAATGCGGAACATAGACCCAGCTATAACATTGTCAAGATAAAGACGGGCTCGAGTCCCATAGTGACAAAAGTCAGCAATTTGGAATTTCTTTTATCTCTTTATTTAATGTTTGGTGGTTTTGGAAATTTTCTCTTTTTGAAATTTTTTTAATGCGATCTTGGTTTAGTAAGACACAAAATATGGTGTGCTTCCCTTTATGGAATAACTTTAAAGGTTATTTGATTATGAAGTTTTTGTTTGTTTTTTTTTTTAATTTAATCACCTACGGTGTCTCTGACAGTTTCTTTTTATTGTTTTTCAAAGTGTTTTTTATTTTCCTACAGAGCAGTTTCTTTTTTCCTAGGAATTACAGTTAGGGGACTGTCATTACAGAGCAAGTATAAGCCCTAATCACTGCCCATGATCATTACTTCTCTAATAATATGGACTGTCTCTGTTGAAATTTCACTTCTTGATTTCCTAGTCTAACATGGACTTGTTTTTTAGAATACTAAAATTTAATTCCACGGCCTTTTTAAAATAACATAATTATGAAACAAAACCAAAAGCTCTCACAGTGCGGTGATGTGCTATCTATACATGTTTTAATGTGCTAATTTTCCTTGGAATTTTCCCTTGGGTGTTTAGAGAAAAACAGACTCGGTCCTCTTAATCGTTTGTTGAAAGAAGAGAAAATCCTGCTTTTGGCTGCTTTACTTTTTCAACATACTGTTACTTTGCTTCAGTCTCTGCAAAATGTTATAGATTCAATTCCCCCGCTGGACTAAGAGTTAAAAATTAATTCACGAATAATAAAAGCCAATCAGCCTTGTTGAGTTTAAGAAGGATTAGAAGAAAGGTTTTTGTACAGAAGGAGTTATATATCTTGGTTGTGATATTGTTGGACTAATAGATATTGTACTAGGTCCCACTGGTTATCTGATAAAGGTAGCTGATTTGCAAATAGGATTGTTATCCTGATGACTAACGAGTCTAATATTGGATGAATTAAAAGAGAATGGGCAGCCAGTGTCTATTATAAGTTCTTGACTCCCTCTTAGAAGACAATTACTTGATTCAGATGGATAGATTGGAAAGGGACCAGGTAAATACAAACTAAGAAGAAATGGTTCCCGCTATCCTGCTGCAGCTGGAATTTTCAAGCAGAGCGATCTGACTTGGGCACTGAATTCCACTGAGTGTCAGTGTGCCTGTGGTGGGGAGCTGTCCATAACTGCTGAGAGACCTGCACAGGCATCAGGCTACCCTGTGCTCAAAGCATGTAACTGATACGAGGTGGATGCAGAAAAGCTCATTAATCCCTTGAGATAGAGGAAGGATTTGCACACAAAATTTTGTGATGCAAAACCCCCTGTCCCTACACAGATCTGCTGCGTAACACTGGAGAGGGGAGAAGGAAGTAGGAGACGTGGCTTTGGAGGAAGGAAGGCATCCAAAGTGACAAAGATCTCAATTTTATTTTCTTTTAAAAGGAGTCACTGCTGAAGGTAGAGTTTAAGGGAAAGGTGGTAGATTAAGGTGACTTGTTTCAGGAACAGTGCTTGAGCCTGACATGAGGTATAAGAAGGTTGCGAGCCCCTCAGCTCAGTTAGGTGGAAGCCTGGGGAAGAGAAAAAGATGTGGGTGCCATGGGCAAGACAGGAATGGATTCATCTTTTCAAATATTTGCTCCATAAGAGCTTCTTAGGACTACAGACCCTTGTTAAGAAAAACATCTTGAGCGACAAATTGTTCTTGTGTATGAGGAGTTCACTGTCACACTCCAGAGCCACAGCATCTCTGTCTTTCAGCTGTCGCCATGGGGAAACTTGTAAACGGAGGATCTTCGTGAGGTTAAAGACAGTGATATTCAGCCTGCAGGCGACTGGCTGTTGCCTTTGGGTAGAAATAAAGGCAGCATAGACAGAAGTGTCCATCTTTTGCGATGGGAACAGTTTTGCTTCCTTCAGTGCAGGACTGGCCAGTGTCCTTGCCTCCAAGTGCCCCCTGCTGCAGCGCAGGTGGGAGCTGGAAGAGCTCTGCAGCCATCTGCAGGGCTCCGCTGACAGTGCGCCGGGTTGCTCAGGGGCTGCGGGCCGGCCTGGAGAGCAGCCATCACACCTTCCTTTTCACAGGCCAGCTCTCTGAAAATGTTCAACTTACTTTGTCCTCCTCTAAAAGTACATGCGGGTTTCTCCTGGGCATTTTGGCAGTGCTCTCATTTGCTGCATTAAGAGAGCATTTCCATGTTCATGGACCTGATGGAGTCTCCAGGGAGACTCTCTGTCATCCCTGCTGTGCACTCCCTTCAGCATCTTACTAGAACAAGTTTGGATGCCTGAAGGGCGATTCCACAGTCTATGAAGATCTCATGGTAAGGAAACTTGATGGGGAAAGAAAAACCTTAGTGTTTTGCGTATGAGTTTCACGCAGTCTTTGAGAAATACATTAATCTTCATGACTGCATCATTTGTGTTTATGTACACTGTTTCCAAAGTGGAGCTTTCTCTTGCTTTCTCACAGAATCACAGAACTGCTGAGGTTGGAAGGGACCTCTGGAGGTCATCTGGTCCCACCCCTTGCTCAAGCAGGACCATCTAGAACTGGTTGCTCAGGACCAGGTCCAGACTGCTCTTGAATATCTCAAAGATGAGGGACACCACAACCTCTCTCGGCAACCTGTGCAAGTCCATAGTCACCCCCAGCAGTGAAAAAGTGTTGGCTTATGTTCAGAAAAACCCTACTATACTTCAGTTCATGGCCTCATGTTGTGTCCTTTGGGCATTTTTACCTCCTACTTGAGTTTTCCCAATCATTTTATGATGTCTCAAAACTCTTTCTAGTTTGTCAGTCACTTCCTAATAAAGTGACACACAGAAATTTTAGATCCATTTAGGCTAAATGTATGTGTAAGAGAAGTATCCCCTGCCTGGTTCCTTGGGAGTATAACTGTCATTGAGTTGAGTTGCTGGGCTCTGGCAACCTGAGCTAAGAATGACAGGTACATTGTCTTAAAATTACAATTGTTTTACCACAAGCATCTATTGTGTCTCATGAGGATATACAGGAATTTCTCATCTAGTTTAGAATATAGCTTATCCACGTCACAATATGATGAATACGTAGAGGTATTTGTTTTAAATATCCTCTGTCTTTTTCTTACTCAGTAGCTGGTTTATGATCTTGTTTATCAGCTACCCAGTCTTGTCTTAAATGAATAGCAATGGGCAACAATTAAATGCCAGATTTAACCAGGAACAGTCCATTTATTTGGTAGTTGCCCATTACTTTGACTGCTATTCTCAATCATCATTGTCTCTGGTTTCTTCTGGAAGAATGACATCTGAGCGGTCTCAAAGCTTTTGAACATAACCAGTGTGAGAGTTAGGACACAAATGTAGTCCACTGTTCATGATGTGGACTACTGAAGCAGGGAAAAGACCTTGAATAGCCATAGAGAAAAATCTTTGAGGAGAATGCCATATAAAAATGACTTCTACCATGATAGAAGACCTTCTGCCTGTAATAATGTAGTCAGTACTTGTGGCCTTCTAGAAGTGACTACTGTGCTAACAGGTTCTGTTGCACTTGCAGCAATAGGTAATTTATATCAGGTTACTTCACCTTCCAAGAGCAGCTAACAACCATGAAATGCTGTCATTGCTGTTGAAGAAAGAGGCTGGTGTTGAGAATTTATATGGGAAACTAGATAAGCAGAAACCACAAGATGAAGAAGCCATCTACAGGCTTTGAGCGTGCTTGGGAACTTTCTTTTTAAAACTGTCTTCCAAGGTACTTTGAATATGAATCTGTTGTCATTTTTGCTACTGTAAATGACAAGGAACTCTGAAAATCAGATTGGTTACACCAAGGTAAAATTGGTGCAAGACTAATAATAGGCCATTCAGCTCAACATCACAGTAGAAGAAGAAACATACAGAAGCCATATAAAAAATCATACTGAAGTGAGGGGGCAGGAATCAACCAAAGCTTTGTATGGGAATGGCAGAAAACAAGCGATTTTCTTTCCATAAAGCTCTGCCAGGTGCTATTAGTGCCTCAGATCACTGGCTGATTCTTTCAGAGTTCAGGTTTCATGCTTTTAATGCATGAAATGATTCCTCCACCCCTTCGGGAATAATTTGGAGTATGTTAGAGAAGGCTGCATAGTGGTAATTGGGGAGCAGTTTGATGCATTGCTGAAATGCACAGAGGACAAAATGCCAAATGAGGTGTGAGAACAGGTGAAGTGTGAACTCGCTGAAGTTGCAAAGAATATTATCCGGATAAAAACACACCAGAGGTGAGTAAAGCAGGACTCCAAAGAAGCGTTCCAGCATGTGGAGAATTCCAGAGATCTCCAGAGGAGAACGCCCTTTGCCAAATTTATGAGGATGAACACCATGGAATATGGATGAAACCTATCTACTGTGCAAAGGAGAAAGAAGACTGCAACAGGATAGCTGTGAAGAAGAGACCCAGCTCTGGTTTTGAGCTTCTTCTAAGGTATCTATCTCTATAATGCCATCAAGCTGCGTAGCAGTTGCATCTTTATAACAATAGATAAAATCAAGATAAAGAAGAAGGCAAATGTAACAAATTGTGCCTTAAGCAGAGGCTCCCTGATATTCCCCTGTGGGTAGGAAGTCTAAGTGTAGTTCCATCTGATTATGTAGTATCCTGAGAACTCTGATGCTGCAAGGAAATGCAAGATGCAATGTCAGACAATATTCTACTGCTCTACACGAGATCCACAGGAGAGCTGGTGATTCAGAATGAACTTGAGCATTTTGGATTGTAAACAGTATACTTCCACTGAACACTCTTGGAGCTGTGTTTGATTGGAGATGGTGTGCTGGGGGCAAGGACAAGTAGAACCTGTGTCACGGAGCTTGAGGTCAGACTGGAACAGAGCAATGGTGGCTGAAAAGCCAACAGCAATGTCCAGTCACTGTGGTTTTGACTTTTGTGACTAAGGTTTTTGTCTGAGTTGAGGTAGAAAACATCTATTTCTCACACCTTTTCTCATTTAACTTTACTGAAGATCCTCTGAAAACACACAGCCATTATGTCCTGCAAAAAAAAATTGAATTTGAATACAACATCTTTAGGAGAAGGAGAGATCACAGAGGAAGAAAGATTTTGCTAGTGCATGCACAGGTTTCTGTTGCTAAAATTGAATGAGAATTGACCTAAAAATTGGGGTCACACCTTGCAAAACTACTGCTTTGTTTCTCTCACAGCTTTCTAATTTAGTACACACCACGTGGCTGTTGCACTGGAAATGGACTTTCCTTCACATTTGCAGACTGTTTTGTTTTGTCTTTCTGCTGCAAGGTGAAAGCAGTGATCAGCATCCTTGTGAGGTGAGGAAGAGGTACACATGAAAAGCTTGCCCACACCAGCACACAGGTCCCTTCTGCCTGATAGCCCTGTCATGACCCTGTCACTGGCTGAAAGCACAGCCTGCCCTGCTGGGGAGCCTGGGTGGTGCTGGGAGCAAATTGTCCTGGGGAGAAGGTAGTAAGGCATAAAGCAGCAGGATCTTTCAGAGGGAAGAGGAGCATTGAAATAAAGCTTCTGACATTGGGAAGAGCTGCTGTGTACAATGTCATGGGGCCTGAAGAAAGAGAACTGTTCCCTTGGCTATTAATATGGTTTCAAATCTTTGTGCTGTGTTGCAGAATGACAGGTTGCTTACCTTTTGGCTCTTGCAGTATGGTACAAGAGATGGTTTACCCAACTTTTATCTGAAGTTTTTCCTGCTGAGGAGGATGGAGGGAACAGAGAACAGCACATGGCAAACCTCTTCTGCTTGAGAAGTTCATGGGCTGATGGAATTGCTTTGTAGCTCCTGTTCTGGCAGCTCTTTACATTTGTGCAGTGCTTGCTCTAGAAACTGTACACAGAGATGGGGAAGGAAAGGAAGGTTCTGTTTTTACCTGGTTTTGAGGAATACTTTGCATTGTTATTAATTTAAATACTTCATATGCCAGTGAACATAAGCAAAGTAACGTGGTGTCTGTCTTCTACTTCATGGTGTAAATTAATTTGCTACCTTGCCTATGTGCCTTATGCATGCACCCTTTGCACACCTCTTGCATGTCTCCAGCTGTGCTAAAGCAAGCAGGGATGTCTTCTGTGAAGCTCTGTCGCTGTTGCAGGAGATGCTTCTTGCTGAACTGAGTCTCAGAGCATCTCCTTGGCTTAAGGAAAGTGCTGTTAGGGTGACTTCTCTAAAGGTACTACATAAAACAACATAACAGGAGTGTGAATGTATTAGATCCATGAGACAATTCCAGTAGGAGTTTGACTGGGACTGGGCTTTTTGGGCCAACACTTACTTAGTGACATCAGGACACTTTGTGGAGGTCAGTTGAACAGCATTTCTTCTGAGGAACTACAGATCAATATAGTGCTGGACAAGAGAGTCTGGCACCTGAAAAATTAGTTTTGAAAAAGTCAGTTGTAAGATCTTGGTTAAGCAGTATTGCTGCCTACCTCCTGCTTTCTGGAAGGATTTAAAGGAGCAAGGTGAAAGAACTTCCCAGGAGTAGGAGGTAGGGCTGAGCCATGTTTGCATGCAGTGGTACTGAGCCTCTGTCAGATACGTCCTTTTCATGATGTGCATTCTCACATTTTCTTATCACTTGGGGAGCAAGGATGCATCTTTTGCCTTCAGCAGCCCAGCTGCCAGGATAGAGTAAATATTGCTTTGTGGCCAAAGGGGCCTGTTAGCCTCCAGGAGACACAAAACAGCAGCACTCAGAAAAATTAACAGCAGTAAAAGTACATTATACAATTCATCAATCTTTTGTTTTCAACACTGAAGCAGTGCTACTTGGGGCACACAGGTTACATCAGGGTCAGCACTTTCATTAGGAGATCCCAGTCCTCCACCCTTATCCCAGCACCCTGGATGGGTGCCTGCAGTAGGTGCAGGCACTTGCCTGGCATGGATGGGTGAGGCTGGGAGCAGCCACTCAGTCCTAGGCAGCGTGAAAAATCAGAGGCAGTTAGGTACGAGTGAAAATATTATAAGTTTCCCTGGTGTCAGCACAGGCCAGTTCTGATTTTAAAAATGAAATATGGCAGCTAATTAATCTAGATCACAGCTTAATCGCCTGTGGTGGGTTTTAAAAAAAACATTTTTGTGTGAATTTAGCACTTATGAAAGTGAGAGGCTGGGATTACTGCATAGACCAAAGCACAGCATGGATAAGGTGGCTCCTGCTGGCTCTGTTCACACTCCCCTGTGGTGGCCTGCAGTAGCCACTGCTATTTCCTACAATTTGCCTTTGATACCCTCCTTTGCAGCAGCACCCAGTGTGACACACACCTCCCCTGTGCCTCTGCAGGTCCTTGTGGGAGCAGCCACAGAGTCCAGAGGCACAGAGCAGCAGCTCTGCAGGTTCACTCCAGGACTCCATGGGGAATGCCTCTTCCCAGGGCCCAGAGTGCCGTGCACCTCCAGTATTAGGGGTGTGGTACTGCCCTGGGAAGTGTGGTGTGAATAGGGAAGGGAAAGGAATCAGCAGAGAAGGCACCAAGGCAGAGGTCAGAAAGCTCAAAGGATGAAGGATTCGACAGCTCTGTTCTTTCCCTCAGGCCTGCACCAGGCAAAAGAAAAACAATCTGTCCAGTTTTATAGACTGGGTGCATTTATGCTTTGTACAGATTTCAGAAAGACAAAGCATGAATCCTTCATTGCACATCTCACCCATCATTAGTGAGTTGCTTTCTGCCAGTGTTTTCAGTAGATGTGAGTCTTGTAGAGGAGGCATAGCAGGCACTGTCTGCAAGACAACATCTGCCAGTTTGTTGAGTGAAGTGAGGGACAGCACGGGGGAAGGCAGGTGCAGGTTTGAGAGATGAGCAAAACAGGTGGGCCAAGCTGAGTGTGTGTGAGGGGTCACAGGAGGACCAGGACAACATGAGACATGACTGTCTATTAAATTTTGTGGAATGACAAAATAATCTGTCAGCTAAAGGACAGTTTTCTACTCTGTTCAGTCAACTGTTTTAGTAAGAGTCTGTGCAGTTAGGAGCAAATAATTTCCTTTTTCCTTCCTCTTTCATTCACACTTAGGCTAAATTGTGATCCTGAGTGTTCTTGCAGGTTAGCAAAGCTGAGCAGGAGCCAGGCAAGCAAATGTGGAAGGCAGGGCAAGAGTTGGTGTTGCTGATCCAAAATTCTTTGCTCTGAGAGCTGACACCTCAGCCTGGGATCAGGGCTGTCCTGTGTTCCTGGCGCCCATCTTGGCATTGCAGTATTGGTTATTTGGTGGATTCCAATGTTCTGATTAAATTTCAGCTCAGACATTTACATTTTTCCTTATTTTCCATTTTAGTTTTAATGGGACAAACAATTCTGGTGTTTGTTTCAGAAGCTCTGGCTGTACACAGCAGAAGAGCTGCTGTGTTAGGCTTCAGAGATGGAATGAGTGAAATGGTCTCCTAACATGCATACAATTTTGAATAGCCTTGTGGGTGAAACCTACTGCATGTTACTTCTTATTCACTGTAAATCATAATTTCTAATGTATTTTTTTGCAGTGACTTGAGTGGATAAAAAAGGAACTCTTCCATTCTGTGAAGTTATAACTGTAACCTAGGTGAAATAAAATAGAAAGCCAAAAGCTTTAAACAAAAATGGATTGTTAATGTTAATAAAATAAATTACAATAGTGCTGTTTTATACTGTAACCCTCAGCAATTATCCTGACCTAAGTAGAAGCAAGTACTTGATGACTAATTTGAATAAAAATGTTATTTTTTATTTTGCCATTTAGCTGAGTTGAGAAGATGAAGCAGTGATATATGCTGAGAGTGTGGGGATAGTGAGGCCAGAGGACAAGAGATCTGGAGAATACACTACTCTTTCAATCAGTCTTATGACCAGCAAAGAAAGTCCTGTCTTAGTAAGTGGGGAACAACATGATCTTCAGCTTAAAAATGCAATATTAGTGGATTGGTTCTTGTTGTGTAATATTTGATCCATGAGGGCCCTGTGGCTGGAAGCCTGTAAAGCAATTTGAAAAATGTAAGGAATGTGTAACAAGGTAAGAAGTAAGAGAAGAGGCAAAGAATTTACAGCAGTGTGGAATGGGTTGTAGCAAAGGAAAAAAGGAGGATTGCACGTATGAGAAAGCACTTAAAAAAGATTCAAGAAATGCACACCTCCACTAGGTCAGAAATAATGAGAATCAGGTCTGTCCCCTTCAATTTACCATTGTTATTACACAGTACATATCCCCACAACATCTCAAATCCCACGGTCTTGTCTGAGGAAGAGTAACAGATACATGAGTTTTTGGAATACCTGTGATTTGTTCTTGCAAAACAGGACTTTGAGAAGCCTGTGGGCACGCAATTAACTCGTTTTAATTCAGCCCTTGTGGGAAAGGGTCGGGGTCTCTCGCTCTGTCTCTTTGAAATTGCTTTGTAGGAGCGATGGTTAGTTAGCATCGACTGCGCACCTGCCACCGAGGCTCAGGGAGTAATCCCACTCTGCATTGGGAGGGGAGAGAAATCAGACAGGGCGAAACAGCAGTGATTAGTTAGCTTTAGTGCAGCCTGGGCATGCATGTGGTCTAGGCAGGATTTGTTTGGCCTTCCCAATTTTAATTTCTGTGTCTCTCTGTGAGCTAGTCAAGACCAGGCAACCAGCAATCCCAGAGATAAAAGAGCAGAGTTGATATCTCATTTTTCTCCTCCTTATTTTTGTGTGGAAATTTCTCCCCTTCTTGTTTTCCTTCCTGTGTGATTTTGGGTCACAGAAAGGTGAGAGCATCCCTGAAGATGGCAGCACAGGCTCCCCAAACCCTGCAGTGCTCACAGAGTGAGAAGTTAATGCTTTCTGGCCTGGCAGAGGGAACTTTTCCGTTTCCTTCCTTCTCTTGCAGACACTCAAGTGGATGTTTCTCCTGCCCAGGACTTCCTTCTGCTGTCTGGTTCATGTTCCCAGTGAGTGGAGATTATCTCTACAGCGTTTGGGGGTTTTTTGTAATTTCCTAAGGCAGTACTAAAATTTTAGTGTGAGAAAATTGATTTTTTTTTTCCTGACTGTGCTGAAGTGAAACAATGTCTTTGCATTGTTGTAATTTCTGAGTGAAAATGATATTTCTCTTAAAATAACTGAAGCAAAACTCAAACATGCATCATGAAGGAAAAGAACTCCTGAAAGCTGTTCAAATGTATTTATAATAGAAGTTTCAGAGCAAATCAAAAAGGTTTTGCAGATTTTTCTGTTGTTGTTGTTGTTCAGAAGAGATTTTTTTTTCCTGTGGTATTGTGTCCCTACCAGTAAATTAAGTACATAGTAACTAAATGAAGTCACCAAGTAACTCTTGTAATTAAGCAGCTTTCCCACTTTCCATTTCTTAAGGAGCTTGGATGCTCTAAAGCTGGAATAAGGATTGAAGCTCAGTTCTCAGCTCTTCTATAACTTCCCTAGGTGAACTGAGCAAACACTTCAAGTCTTTGATTTTCTCCCTATCTGTAAATTTTGAATCAAAACATTCTGTGTCTTTCATTTTGTTTCTGGAATGCAGGTTCTTGTGGACCAAGACAGATCTTTAATATATAATACACTGCCTAACACTTTGGTTCAATGAAGTGCTTTCATAATGAGAATAATGCCTTTAGTAATCCAACCTATCCTGTCCCAGTCATCATCCCACAAATTAGTTCGTTTTCCAGTTTTGCTTTGGTGGGAAGGAAGTTCCTGGAAGTGGGTGCCTTGTGCTGGGCTGTTTAGCTTGAATTTCTGTGGTAAGGATGAAAGCTTTTGTACTGTGCAAATGCATCAGTGCTGCCTTGACACCGGTTTTTTCAGCAAATAATACTCTGCCTCTTTCCAAGCATATTCCTGTGTGTGTATGTATAAACTTACATTGCATGTGCCAGTCCTGATTTGCACACACAGATACTGGAGGTAAACACATTTTGTAGTTCTGCAAGCACATCCTCCTCGGTCAGGAGATCTCTGTGTGTTGCAGTGTGTGCGTAAGCACTAATTTCAGGGACCTTTTAATCTTGGCAGCATCTGTATCACACTGTCTGTGTCCTGTGTCTATTCATACTCTGTGCCAAAGTCATAAATGACAAAGTGTTTTTCTTGCTTCTCCTGATTACCTGTTGGCTTTCTCCTTTTGAGGTGTGTCTGCTTCAGTCTGAACCAGGTTGCCTTTGACTTAAAGTTATTGGAACTTATTTTTCTGTTTCTCACATGGTTTAGAGTTTTCAGAATTAATTTCTCTTCTACATCCCCTTCACCCCCCATGGTTCCCATCTTCTTCTGGTTGTCTCACTAGTGAAATTGGCTTCCCAAGAGTGCATCACATGCCTGTTAGAGCCGCTCAAGGTTCACTTCTCCTCTCACCTCAGCCAGGCCTCCCCCTAATCTGCAGTGTTGCTTTGCTCCAGACTGGACAAGTTAAAGTGTTTGAATTCTACCAGCATGAGTGATGTACAGCTCTGCTATTCTGGGAAGCTTTGTAACCTTTGGAGAGGCCAATACTGATGGTTTAATTACTTCCCAGTCAGTAAGGAGGGCAAAGCTACTACTTAGGTTTATCTCCTGGACAATTCTGCAGTATCATCCTTTACTTGTCAAATTTAGGATCCCTATGGCCAAAGGCTCTTTTAAAAGGAAGTTCTAATAAGGACATTTCCTTGGTACCAGCACCAGAGGAGGCAGCCTGTGGATGGCTGACACTGGAAGTCTCTGTACCGTGGGGCTTCAAAAAGTCTCTGTTCACCATCTATTTGCCTGATGTGCCCTGAAACCCTCAACCCTATGGCTCTGTTTAGACCCAAACAATGCATAATGGTCTCCACAACAGAAATGTTACTTCCTGGTTCCTTCCTTCCCCACCTAATGGCTGTGATTTAAACACCAACATTGCATCTTCACCTGTCTGGGAACTGCCACCTTGGCAGTTTTTGTGACATGTGCTATTCAGCAGCCCACCCTCAATTTCCCAGGAAAATGGGACCACACGTCACTGACCCTGAAGTGCAGCAAGGAGGGTGTGATGCTTGTTTGAGATTGTAGGAGATCCTTTTTCCCGTGTTGGATTCAGTTCTAGCTGTCCTGGAATACCCAGTAGAGCTAAAATGTGACAGACTGTTTCTGTAATGACAGGGGAGGAAATTGCCCTTTAAGAACTGAGACACCACTGAACATGTCAGATACAAGAATTCTCGTTGTCCCTTCTTGTGCAGAAGTCTAGTTTTCCTCAACTTGTCTTTCCAGTAGTCAAAAGTTCCAAAAAAATCAATGATTTCTATCCAAAGATTGTCATCTTGTGTAATATTAGTCTCCAGACTGACCTCCAGGTGAAGCAGATATTACTGGATGTCACACAGAATGTGTATAGCCCTATATTGTTAAAGATGTTAACAATAATTAAATTTTTTCAAGATGTATTTCCATATGCCTGAACTGTCTCCTGCACTGTTTCCTCTGCCTTTGAATATTGAGGTACTCTGGGAGGTTTATGCTCTTCCTTGAGATCTGCACACAAAGCAAGAAAGCCTTCCTGTGTAAGGGGCACATGGACAAAGCATCTCAAAGCTCCCAAGGCCAGCTGGTTGGCAGCTCTTCTTTCCTTTCTTTATTTTCCAATGAGTGAGTATACAAAGTGGAACTAGAGTTTCATGTAGGACATGAAGCCAAGTCCTGAATGTGTACTTGCTGTATATTTATCACACTGGAACATTGAAAAATATATTGGGTGTTTGAAAAAAATATAGCAACAATTTTTAAGAGACAGTGAGGAAAGTGTGTGAAAATAATTATTATTTTGTTTCTTAATGCAAATTTTTTCCCCTCAGCATTACAGAAGCAAGTTTTGTATCACAGCTTGAGAGGATAAAACAGACACAGAAGACTTTTTTTTTATTTTCGGAATTGAATGCCATTTTAATAGTTTTAAGGGTATAATTTAGATTCTAATATTTTGTGTGCTTAAGTTTGGTGACACGCCTGTGGCAGGCTTGAAATTAATGAGGTATGATGGACTGAGCACTGCAGGGTAAATCTCAACAGACACTCTTAAAGTCATATGTAAATGTGGGTCTGATTTGTAGTTCTCTGGAACTCCAAGACTGAAATCCCCATGGGCTGTGTTGGCTTGATGTAGGACTCAAAGGTACCCATTGCTCCCTCCCTCCACATGCAGTGTGTGTTTGTGGCCATATCCCATAATACCAGATTTTCATCCCACCCCTTTTTTCCCCTCACCACTTGTCAAAGTTCAGCAGCTGGAAAGGAAGGAAGTGACTCCAAAGTGTCAGCCCTTAGGGTACAGCAGTTGTCACCCTCCCTTGGGAGGGCTGTTATGCCTGTCTTTTCCCAGCTGGAGAACAAACCAGCCCCAAAGCTTGGGGCTCCATCCCAGATGTGGTTCTCTCTAAGTCACAAGGTGGTATCACCCCTATGGTGGCCCATGTGCTTTCCCACCTGAGGAACTTTCCTCTTTCTCCCAGCTGTGTGCTTGTGCTGCCCAGGGTACGTTCCTGGAAGAACGCTGCCTGTGACACAGCAGATCAGCGGGCACAGACCCAAGTCCCTGCTCCCAAGGATCAATATGATGTTGGAGTACAGCACTGGGGCTGGCATTGCCTACTCCTTTCAGGTCTGGCATCAATTAGCTGCAGCCTGCAAATAGAAGTGGAGCACTAACACTCTGCAACCTCGATAACCTGTCCTGAGGAGCCTGCCAGAGTCAAGGGGCTCCTTGCTGCCACTGCAGCCAATAGACCCATTTCATTAGGCTGGAAAGGTTAATTGCATTGAAAACTGGCGTCATCCTCAGCACATGATCATTGTAGAGCTCCACAGTGGTGTGAGTCCTGAAGCTGTCTCAGGGAAGCCCCTCTGAGCTCTGAGAAAATTTGCTCAGCAAGGCTCCTATGCAGAGCAGTCAGACCCCTGTCACAGTTCTTTTGCTGAGGTCTCTTTGCTTAGAGAAAGCTGGTGAATTTCAATTTTTGCAGTGACTTTTTTTGAAATACAGACTTCCTGTTACCTTAGCAAGCATCCTCTTGTCCTTTTGTTAGAAACAGCATCCTAGAAAGCAAGTAAAGACTAATGTTGGGGTCTGAGATCTGGCTTTCTCATTTGTTTGAAATGTTTTGAGGTATTTTTACTGAAAATATTAAAACAGAACAAAAGATTCTTCCATGATCTGACACAGAAAGCCTGGCATAACCAGATCATTCAGAGATAGGCTTTTTCTCTGGTTAGTGGTGACTGAGCAATAGTTAGTCTATTAAATATTCAGTTGCAGCTGCTTTTATAAACCTTTCTGTCTCCCTTTCATAGTCACCTTCTGTGGATCATCTTACATAACATCATTTTTCATGTCAGAATCTTGGTTTCAGAGAAGGAAATCTGCTGCCATAGATGGGAACTTCCACTGCTAAACAGAGAGATAAGGACAGAAGGATGTGAAGATGCTGGGCATGTAGAGCAGCTGCTCTCTAAAAGGAGTCCCTAAGCATACACTCAGTCACATCTTCCTCAGGATGTGGCAGTTGTGGCATCTCAGCTGCATGTGCCCAGCACCAGGTCAGTGCCTAGCATCTTGTGTGTAACTGCAGGGCACCTGTGTTGAAGTAGGAGCTCTCCTTGAAGCTGGTCAGTTGATTTTTCACCTTTCCCACTTCTTACAGATTCGTGTGAAGGGTTCATGTGTTCTCATTATGTCTAATTCTTAACACATATGATGGCTCTGTAGCTCCCGTCTCCTCTGCCCTCTGAGCAGGGACCTTCTGCAGCTGTTTGACAGGAATGAATGAAAGAAGGAATTTAAAGGTCTGAAGTAGGAAGAGGAGAGGAGGATGTGAGGGAACATCTCAGGTTTGGGAGAGCTGTTTTGTATTTTGAGGTGCTCTTCCAAAGCACACAGGGTTCTTGGTGGGAAGGGCACAGCGAAGAGCTTTCTCTTTAATACAGTGTGTGTTTTATCTCCGCAGACTTCTTGCAGACTTAGTTTAAAGATCTTAGCTCAATACCATTAGTGTATCTCTGCTGAAGGCCCTTTATAAAATTGATTAGAAAGTGGGCTTTTGCATGTGTGTGTGTGGGCTCTAATCTGATTTGAGTCCGAGATGGTATCTTTAATTCAGTGCATCGCGGCAACTAACTCACGAACTTCACCGAGAGTCAGAGCCCCTAATTTGGTTTGAGAATACATTAGCAAAACGAGCTCAGAAGGCCCCTTTTCGGGGAGAGGAGGAGGGGGTGTCTTGAGGGGGGCCTTGGGGGGAAGACTGGAAGAATTGGCTTGACAGAGAGGAGTCGTGGATTTAAACAAGATCCTGGGCATGATATTCCTGCAGTGGGTCCTAGGAAAAAAAAAGGAGGAAAGAGAGAAGATTGATTGATTGATGGCCTTGCACAAACCATGGAGAACAAAGTGAACCTCAAAGCAGGCTTAACCCCTTCTTCCCATGCAAACAGATAGAACCTAACATGTTCTTTATCCAGAACTGGTTTTTCCTCTTCTCATTCCTTCATGCTGCTCTGTGGGCTGCTGCTTAAAGCAGACATTAACATTGCAGAAGTAATGGTATGCCTTTGCTCTGGCACATGATCCACAATATCAAAACTTTTCAGGACTGATCCAACTTGAATTAAAATATTAAACCATGTGTATCTCCTTCCTTCCTCCTTCTTTCTTGAAATTGGAAAAAAAAAAAGGAAAGAAAGAAATAGGCTGGCCCAGTTGGTCTCTGCAGTGGGACAGTGAAAGCTGTGTTTTGCTCCAGGTGATATGTAAAAGCCAACCCTGGGGATTGTTAGACTAAGCAGAGAAGATATGTACATTCACTTACAGTTTTATATCTAACCTTCATTCTTCAGATCCCATATTGCTGTATGATATGTAGTGGGGGTTGTGGAGCAACCACTTGGAGGGGGAACAGGGAGGGGAAGAAACTCTCCAGATTCTCCCCAACCCTTTTAAAATAAAGAATTATTTTTATTTAAGGAATTGCTGAAATAAATGGGGGAGTAACTCATCTTAGATTCTGTTGGGTGCTATAGAAATACTCAGGGTAGGAGTAAATATTTAATTTGAAAATGTAATTAGTAAGCTGTTAAACACAAAATGTTTGCTGTGTTAATTCGGTTTTATGGCTGAAGTCTTGCACACACGGATGTCAGAAAACTCCAAGTTTTGCCTCCTTAGGTAGCAGTATTGTATTCCCCCTGCAGCTGGGTACTATTCTTGCCAGGAGTATAGTTTTCTAGGAGTTGCTGCCTAAAATTTTTTAATTGGTACAATTCTATTTATTGCAAGGGAGCTTTACTGGGTTATACCCAGTCTGGCCATTAATATCATGTCTGCCTTATATTTTCAGTGAAGGCTCTTAAATTGTGTTTGCAAAGTATTTACAAGATGTCCCATTTGATTGCATAGGGAAGGCACTCCTGGACACAAATGACTAATATAATTGCACCTATGTGTGTGAGAGAGAAGTTGACTGAGCCATTGGTTTTGCAGTAAAAGTGCATGTTTTGGAGCTGCAACTCAGTATTTGTTTTTGTGACCCTCTCCATGCAATGGCACGTTGAGGTTGGTTAAGGCTGAGTAACACCAGATCTCCTGACTTCAGTATATTGCAAAATGCTCACTATACAGGTCCTTTATGATACATCTTTCAATTGCATTACTTGAATATAAAATCAGCCTCAACCACAGCTACACAACATATTCAGAGAAGGTTTGAGACCCTTCCTCTCAAGAAGTGCATTTTTGGAGAGGGAGCTGACCGTGCTTTCAGGAGTGAGGAATCACAAAACCAGATGCCTCAGAAATGGAAGACTTTGGCAGTAGGTCTAGCTGCTCTTATTTGGATATACAGCTGGATTGATTCAATGCCTGAGCTCAGCCATTGAGCCACCTTCAAGTAATTATTTTAGTTAGTCTTCTTGCTCTATAGTATACCACATGCATAGTTGAGGTTCCTTCTTCCACCTTCTCTGATGAAATGCTGAGGTCAGCAATTTTATTTCAGTGACTTGCTCTAATGAACTTTATTTCTATACCAGCCTTCCCATCCAGACGACACTGCAATGCAGAGAAATAATCCAATTTTACTTGATTATTAATAATTACTCTCAGCTACTATTTTTTCAGTTGATTGATTAGAATAAACACTGCTCTGACGGAATACACCAGAATCTATAACTCCTCTTCCTTCTTTACTGCTACTATAGCTCAGGCTTCTCCAGGCACAATGTGAAGCAGGGGATTGTAATGCAAAGTGGCATTTTAAAATGTGCCCTCTTGCTGTTTTTTAACTAAGTGTGACCAAAATTCATTTATCTGGATTGGTGGAAGACTACAAGCCCTTAATAATGGCTCTGGTCTGCAAGCCAGTGCTTTTGCTAAACATGTTTTCCCCTGTTCAGTGTTGAAGCTGGGCAAAACAACTCCTATTTTTGTTTCAGTCTTCCAAACTGATCAAAGAATATAGATTTGCAGGAAATGTGCTTTATACTTACGATCTGGTCCCTTATCTGACTGGTTGTGTATCCCTCCAGGAGGGTTTCAGGCCATGAGTCTGTTTGGAGGGATCTCACCTTGGAGTTGAGTGAGGTTTTTGCTGTACCAAATTTGACAGTTTATTTTTTTTTATTTGGAAGGAGCATATTACAAGGCATTCTCTCAACAACTCGTGTCGTGAAACCCTATCCAGCAGTTCTGCAGGGACAGAAGAACTTTAAAGTGTTTGCAGATTTGTCAAGAACTTAAACACCTCAGCTAAATGATGCACAAAAAACTAGGAGGACTAACAGTGAAGTTCATGTTTTCACCAGCTTAGTGCACAGTCAGGAACAACCTCTCCTAGCACTGCAATCCAGTCACTGTAACTCCCTTGCTGATTCAGCCTGTTTTGTACCATATGCTGTGAATGCCAAGGGGTGAACAGCACCGCAGCCAGTACCTGGGAAAGTCAGAACAGCTCAGGTGTAGCAAGGAAGAGCAGTGATTTTCCTACTGAGTAACTGCTGTTGACCCTGTGGACTGGAGTTCTCTCTGTGAGGGTGGTTGGTGCAGCTTGGGAGACAATTAACTACTTGTAGCTGTTTTGCTTTGCATCTTGTGTTCCTTAAATTCATCCTGGTTTGACAATAATGCTATTTCCAGACTGGGAAAGCAGGAAGTGAGAAGATTGCTTTAACATGAACAAAATTTTCTTCCCCTTTACAAGCAGAAACGTTGTCAGACGCATTTAGAGTTTTGGTTTATCTGCTTAGGATAAATCCAAGGAAATAAACTAATCTGTATTAGATGTTTTTTAAGAAGCCTGTTGTTGTTGAATTTCCTCTCTGGAGTGAACTGAACAAAGTGGGCAAGCCTGTTAGAGCTGGCAGCACATGACTTCCAAGAGATGCTCAGGCCAGTGAAAGTCACCTGGAGATGGAGATGTGTGAATATGGATGCACTGTAGCCTGTGATGTGCAGTGTGTGGGTAGGGCCATCAATCTGTGCAGTGTGACTGGCAGGAAAAGAGTGTTTATTAGGGTAAGTGGGAATTTCTGAGGAAGTCCTCTACTGGGAAAAGTTTGTCTTCCTTTGCTTCCCGGGAACACTGAAACAAAAGCCTGTGTGGAGAAGGAGTAGTTAAACACTAGAAGAGAAGTCTCCAGTAAAGGGCATGGGGATAGCTGCAGTGTTCGACATTCAGATGACTTTTCAGATCCTGAGGTCTGGTTCGTGCTCAGATCAATAGAAATCACAATTTGATTTCAATAGGAGTTGGATCAAGGCTTAAATGAAGAGCCAGGATACTGTAACAACTACTTCTGATTTATTTGCCCTGTAGCTAGAAAATTCTGGGTGAGGTTTAGGTGTCAGGGACGATACTTATACCCAATTCCAACATATTTTTCCTCAACGAGCTGTAAGGTAAGGCATTTTTTGTGGGTCACAGAGATGCTAAGAAGTAGCACTCCTTACCATGAGTGAATGAGAAAGAAGTTTCATTCAGGCTCTCATCAAAGTGGATAGAATGTCCAGGTCAATTTTTGTAAACTGATAGGCAGCCAGGGTTTCAGAGCTTCTGATCACATGCCAGCAGTGATTTCATTGTGATGCAGAAGGAATGGGGTAAAGCTTAAATGGCACCAGATGGAAAAGTGGAACTGTGTTTCTCCAACAGCACTCAGCTTTCAAATCAGAGGGATTGATTTTTGGCTGCAGGATGCTCCTTGACACATGGTTAATCTCTGAGTAATACAGGGTAACCATTTTATATGAGTTGATGGCACAGATTCCATGGTACTCTTGAATTTCCAGAAATTTTATGTAGAATTCCACCTCTTCAGATTATTTAGATGCATTTTTTTTCCCAGTCTTAATCTCTCTATGTAGCCTGGCTAAAGAAGATAGCATGACATGTCAAAACATTATACATTAGAACATAGATGTTTCTGAATGCATGTAAGTAGAGAAAAGAGTCCTATTGAGTGAAACATAAGCAGGACTGTGTGGGAAACACAGGGAGGGGAGCTGCATGGAAATTAGAATCTTAGTTCACAGAATATTTGTTGTTTGACAATGTTATTTCATCACAAATCTGACTGCAACCTGAAATTTTAGGCAAAGTAGAAATTCCAATAAAATTTATTTCAAAGAAAGTTCCAGTATTTTTTTCATTATGTTCTTGAAACAGTGTGTGATTAGTTCGTCAAAGAACACTAGGCAACACATGACAGGCTAAACAAAGTGCTAGGAATAAAGGAAAGTTAAACATCTAATTTTTTTAGAGTTGTTTTGGAAAGTCTACAGTAAAAAACATTGCCAAAATTGACTTAGTTTTGTAATGAAACAGAATAGCATTTTTAAACAAAAATGAATTTTTGATGAAAAACTTGGAGTGAAGTATAATTGCAAAGGAGAATAGAAAAAGGGGTTGTGATCAGGAGGCAGCTGGTATGTGAAATAGCATGTGGGGAGATGGAGATAGGATTAGGCAGTATTAGAGATTAGGTTATTGTGCAGACTGGGTCACAGGGGACTGGGCTTAAAGTACAGTGAGGTGTGGGAGGAAGTCAGAATTGGTGTGTATGATAGAGAGAGATTTGCAAAGCCAGGGTTTTCTTCCTCTGGCTAGCTACTCACACAGGCAGAGTGGAGAGCTGTGGTGCTTGAGAAAGAGATTCAAACTCTGCTGATAATCTGGAGCAGAGGACATCATGTAGGCATAGAGTTTGTCTGTCCATCGTTCTGGTTGCCACACTCATCTGCACGCTCCGTTCTTTCAATCATAGTTCTTGTTTGACTCTCAAGGAGTTCCTGAGAGGTGAGTCCTTCAGGCCAGCTGGGGGAAGCAGTGTCCTGGAGAACTGCAGTGACTTGTTGAAGTCTATAAGAAGATCAGCATTGAGGCTGGAATTAGACTTTGAGACATTTTGGCTGCATTTTAAGGGCTGAGTACACTGTACTTCACTGCCCCACATCGTAAGAGCCAGTGACCAGGAGTCACAACATGTGTATGGGTCCTTGGGCTGTGCTTGGGGCATGCTTACCTGGTGGTTATTGATGTGTAGAATGATTCCCAAAACTGCTCCCGAGAGTGGGCACAGAGGCAGATCTGGGAGGGTAAGGTCTACAGTATAGACTGGTAAGAGAGAGATGGGTGTGGGACACTGACTTAGTTTGCCAAGGGCAGAGAGAACTAGAAGGCTGGGCACACAGAGCAGATGAAGTGTGAGTGTGTGGAGTTATAGATCCTGTCTTTGTGCATCACATTGATCTCATTCAGTGTGTTATACTTAGCATTTTGTTTATATAATCTCAGGGTGTTACAGGGGTTTGTTTATTTTTAACTCCTGGATGACTGGCAGTTTCAGTCTGAATGCTGTCTGTTTATAAATGGGAGAAAGTTGTCCAGGCCTGGCAAAAGATCTTTGACAAAGGCTCTCTGGATATTGAGAGAAATGCATTTACTTGACTTATACCATCTTGTCAGCTGGGAGCTAAATCCAGACTGGCAATCTCTGCGTGGGGCGGTGAAAGCACTGACCACTATTTGCATGCAATGGTAAATGGTTGTGTCACTTTGTTACATTTAATTTAGGAGCTTAGGTAGGAAAAAGAAAGAGGGATAAAGTACATTCTGCATCATGCAGGAGTCTGGTGGAAAACCAGCCACCTGGTGAAGTATGTCACATGACTGGGAGAGTTTGGGACTAGAAGGTGTCTCCTGACCCCGTGGTCATGCCTGATCTCACTGCTGGTGGCTGCTCACTGACTTAGTATTTGGGCTGTGTTTCCTATTGTAGACAGGGTTTGAGTGAAACCAGTCTGTGGATTTGGCACAGGAATCCCTGATATAAACAGAGGGCTGAATTAATAGAGATCAACACCTGCCAGAGATTTTAGCAACACCTCTGGATGCCCTTTTCTTCCCATATCACCACCAGATTTTCCAGAGACAGTCATATTTCCCAAGAATCCAGCAAGGGATAACTGGGTTTCCTCCCTGCAAGTTTAGGTACAGAATGCTGTGTGTATCCCTAGGGCCTGCTGAACCCTGGTGGAGCTAAGCTTCAGAACTTGCTTTAGAATTGACCCTGTTTGCCCTGATGGGTTGCAGTGCTCACTGCTAGCTTGTCACCAGACATTGATTTCTATTTCCCATTGCTCTGAACTCTTGCATGGCTCACACACAGAGAGCTCAGTCTATCTGCTATGAGCTGTTGGGGTTGTTCACTGGAGGGAAAGCCTTTAGCTTTCAAGATCTCTCACCATCAAAATACCGGGTAAAGCTGTCCTGTGGCCTCTCCCTACCCCTTGTCCATGTTGCTCACACCTTCTGTTCTGCGTGTGCCTGCTCCCCTTCAGCCCACTGCTGTGTGTCCATCGTCTTCTCTGTCTGTGCCTCTGATGGAGGTTGGTAATCCCGTTAGGTGCTTGCAGCGGGTGCTGCCGAATTTGCTTGCAAACGCCTGTGCCAGGTCGAGTGTCATTGCCAGCAGCACTCTTGGCGGGATGAAGGTTGCATTAGCGAACAGTAATTGAAATGCAAAATAACATTTTGATCGAGTGAGCAGGCTGTTTATTTATCAGATCAATAGCCAAAATGCCCCATCTGGAGAAGTCAGCGTGATAACAAGTGATAGCATTCCAAGGGCAAAGGGAACAAGCGCAGCGGGGAGGACATGCCGGCAGGGTGGGCTGGTTTCCGCTGGGTCACACCAGGCCGTCAGCTGCTGAAATTTGCTTCCTTTGGGTCCCTACGTTGAAGAGGGCAGGCCCTCTCTCAGTTGCATCAGCAAAGGGTTCCAGACCTCTGGAGAGAGCACAAGCTGTTCTTAAATATGGGATAGGACAGACTGCAGGCATATGTGAAACCATGCGAGGTCTTCTTCCTCCCATGCTCTGATGGACAGAGGAGAGTGCCTCGAGGTGCGGACTGCGGATGGTACAGCTCAGCTGGGCACTGGTTTCTGAGTGCTTGTTTTGGCTTTACTGCATTATGTTTGCTATCAAGCTCTGAACACTGATGGTGATGATCAGCAAGTATGAAGTCATAGTTTGGCTTCTATAGCAAAGCTACTGGAATGGTATCTAGGTGCATGCACATGATGAGGAAAGGAGAGATGTGAGAGAAGGAGGTTGTGTATATTTGCTCCATAAATGTATGCATGCCTGCTATAGACAGATACCCTACAGAATAAAGCTATGTAACATTTAAAGCTATCTCAGAAAGGCACTATATGAAAGTGTAAAAGCAGCTGTATAGCTTCTCTGCTGGTGTCTGACTGCCCATCTGTCTGCTTAGCCATTAGCAGGGATGCTAAAGAATGGAAGAGGAAGAGAAACTGAGGTTAAAGAGCTTGCAAGTTTGTGTTCCTTTCTCTCCTATCCAAAAACACTAACCCAAAAAAGTGAAAACTTCATGGGATGAGAAAATAATTTATTCATGATGACAAAAGAAATATTTTTGTGGGATTTTAGTAACCACATTTAATTAATTTTTCCTACAGTGATGTCAATTTGTGGGGAAAATCGAAATAATTAAAGAGTATTTTGCTTCAGTATTTGTTTTGGCTGAACTGAGATTTTTAGGGGGTTTTTGTTTGGTTGTTTCGGGATTTTTTTTTTAATCTAGAGAAAGGAACATACAAGTTTTGCAGAGTATTGGGGAAAATGATGTGCTTGTTCTGCTATACAGTTTCTGTCTAATGAGCTGTTGTTGATCTCATCTCTTGGTTCAGGCAAGTAAGAATGCAGGACATTGTGGGGCCTCAGGTGGGGTTGGGCTTGAGTGGACAGGAAGCTGGTTTGTCCGTCAAAGGAAATGGGGACAGTCAGCAGGATGGGTGAATGAAACAAATTTCCAGTAACTTATGGGGTTAGAAGCTGGAATTTGGGTCAGATACAGCTGCCTGCTTAATATATGCAGTGTATGCTAAAAGATCTGCTAAATACTTACCAAAGGTGGGAGTTTAGAGACTCAGCAAAACTGAACCTTGATGTTATTCTAAATAGGTAGCTAAAGATAATCCTATATGTTACAGCAGTGTAAGGTGTGCAGAAGGAAACCACTATTTTCATATGTGACCTGTTCTCCTTACATCTGTGGTATTCATTAGCAGAAAAGGAGCCTGGTCTACAGTTACCTCTGTCATGTACTCCCTTTCTTTGCTTTTTCCAGTGCTATATCTCAGCCTCACTGTGTAGCACAGATTTCTTGTCTGTACTTGACTCCATGTAGTTCTCTTGTGCTTCTGTCTGCACTGAGAGCTTAACTTGCTCACACTTCCACACTTTGCAGTGATCCTGGGACATCTTCCATATGTCATATCCCATGTTTGCACTCACTGTCACCTTGCTTTGCCACTGTATCATGTTAGAAATCCTTTCTGGAGAGTCATGGTTAAAAGAAAAAATTCAAATTAAAAAGCATGAGTTGCCCCCTTTGCTATTTCCCATGCTGTAATTTATGTGGAACTAATTTCAGTTAGTTTTTCAAGATCTGTCAGGTTTGAGCAATGTTCTAATGATGAGGCACTTAGTTATAGATTTCTCTGAGAGCTACAGGTGGAATCCAGGCAAAGCCCATCTAATCTGTCTGGATTGTTATGGCCAGGGTGGGAGAAAGAGGCAGAATCCCACTACAGCTGTGCTGTTGTAGCATAAGAAACAGAAACCTTCCCAAAAAGTATTACCAGCTCAAACCCAGAGAATTGCTAAATGCATCCAGGCTGAATAACATTCAAGTTCTTATTTTGTCTCTATAAACCCAAAGCTCTCCCTTTCAGTAAGCTAGTATTCCTAAAGAAATGTCGATTACTAAGTCTCTTTGCACATTTGTTTCTAGGGTGATGTCTTTGATATGTATCTCTCATCCTAACTCCTTCCTCAAACACTTAGAAAAATTAAGCAATACCTCTGGGTCTCTCTTTTTTCATGCCATTGTTCACCATGAATTGTAGGCAAGGTTGAAGGGGGATGTCTTCAATGAGTATCTTGAAATGCAAGGAAGTGCAGGCTGAAGGATTTGTACGGGTGGCAGTTTTCTCTCAGAAATGCTGAGAGGATACTCAGTCAAAGGTCTCTGAGAGATGAGATGTTGGATCAGGCTGTGATGCAAAAATAACTGTGATATGAATGGCAGTGCTAGAAGATTTCCTTTCCTTGCTCATCTGAAAAGGTGGAAGCAAAATTCTGATGTATAAGTGTCTGAAATGTGCTCTACTGAGCCTCCTGTGTACAGGTCTCATTCACAAGTGTCTGAAGGACACTGGAGGTGCTTAGAGAGATATAGATTATAAGTGCTCTAGATAGGCAGAGTATAAAGAAAGACACTCAAGAAGAAATGAAGGTCTAGCTGAGCATTTCAACAAGGATTGAGTTGCAGCTTTGCTGTGTGCAGGCAAAATTGTTGAACTGCTGTGAATGTAAAAATAGTGGGGTACGAAGTGGGAAACACAGAATGATAACATGGGAGAAAGAGTAGTGGTAGAATTTGGATAAATAGTGAACAGTAAGTCAGCCCTGTCCTTGTTTTGCTGTGGTATCAACAGTAAGTTTAAGCACAAGGCATTAGCTCAAGTGCTAAAGCAATTCACTCTGTAGGAAGGGCCATTTGGTACACCAGGGGGCAAGGTACCTTCAAAAGGCAGAGTGTTAATAAGAGAGTGAACTGATAATATGTGTCACACCTCCAGATTAATTGTCACTTCATCTGTGTAATACTTTTTACCATTTACTAACAAGACTGTTGTCGTAAGGGTGAAGAGAAATTACAGTAATGAGGAGAGAGATGAAGGCTAGTAGGAAATCCATAATGTCTTCTGCCCATGAGAGCCTTTTTTATTTATTAAGCAGCCTCCAAACAGTTTGCTGTGGCAGCTTTTTTCAGCATGAGCTAACTTGGGCTAGAGAAGATCTACTGATATGTAACTGGTCTCTGGTTATGCAATGGGTCAAAGGGATAAAATATCTGCTGGGCATTAGACAAGCAAGTACTATTTGTGTAAGAGCCAGAATGTGAGCACTAGCTTGTCCAAAGACAAGTATGTAGTATTGGGAGGGCATATTATGGTCAAAAGCCTTGAAAACTGTCTGTCTGGGGTTTGCCACACTCCACAGAACAGGGGCATAACCCATGCAAGCCAAAGGGAGCCATCACTAGGAAATATGGCAAAACTCTTAGAAATCAGATCTGCACTCCAGAGAAAAATAGGTAAATCAAGCTGAGTTCTGACTCTTCTCCTTCATAGAAATGCAAAATACTGTGATTGAAGCAAAAAAGCTCTAAAGCCCATGCACTGGTAACTCAGTGATTTATGTTGATGATCATGCCCATCACGCTGGTCCTACCCAAGCTCTTGCCTGTTCTCAGAAAGAAATTAAGTTTGTCCTGGGAACAGGATATGTTCCTGTATGATAGAATAAGCCCAGAAAAGATTCCTGCTATGACTGAGTTACCACAGTTATCCACTCCACAGGAGTAAAGTGGCACATTGGCAGATCCTGTTATTCTTGGGACTGTTGAATGGAGAAAACCTGTCAGTATAGATAAAGTCTCTAAATGATGGCTCTCTCATTTGAAGTCCATATGGAGTAGGAGAGCATGAGAAAGCAGTGTGGGTGCTGATCCCTTTCCTCCCTAGCACGTTGGAGGGTGTTCTCAGTGAGGCAGGGGTGGGAGTGTGTTCATGAGCTGTCCATGGTAAAAACTGCTCGACCAACAGGTGTGGCTCAGCTCTATGACATTAACTCTTTGCATAAGTAACCTAAAATTACACTGGCTGTTATTGCAGCTGTCACATCTAGCCTGCCACTTGGAAAACAATATTTATTTCTGTCTTCTGTATCTAAAAAAACACCCGACAAAATTTGGCTTGTTGGAGTTGCAGCCAGTGTTTGAGAAGCCGACCTACATTGTCAGCCCACTGTGGATTGCAAAGCTCTCTCGTGTGGCCCACAAAAGACACAGAACCTGTGTTGCCCATGATGTGCACATCCCATTTACACATGCAGCACAGGTTTATGTCATCTGAACTGACAAATCCTGATAGCAGAAATAGGCCTGTACCAGAGAAGAGATTGGATGTTTTATCTCTCTTATCATTGGTGTTTCTGCAGATTAAAGTTACTTTCATCTTCCATGACTGGTTTAAAAATTTCCTTGCAATCCAAAGTGTGCTTTTGTCACCAGCTGGTGCCTGAAGTGAGCAGCTTCATACTGGAAGACTTCTTAGGTTTTGTCAGTATAACTTAAATCTACTGTGAGGACTTCAGGACTGAAGTGCAGTTCCACAAGTACAGCCATGTGGCTCCTGGAAATTATGAGCTGTACAGGCATCTTACCTGAAGGGTTTTCCAGTTTATGGAACTTTAGAAAATCAAGATTTCTTTCTGTCTGTAATCCATATCCAGTGTGAGAGCCATCCAAAAAAAAGCACTTATTTCCAACCTTTTACATTTCTCCTTGTGTCCAGAGTAGGGAAATTTTTTCCTGAGGAGGGCTTGAGTGTTTTCTCTCTCCCCATCCATCAGCTGATACTGGTTCTACAGCTGTATTTCAGAACCCATTTTAATGATAATTTCAGTCTTGCTGTTGGAATCTTCCAACATGCTGAGTTGGTGACTTTGTGACTAATTCACAAAATACTAGAAGGTGAAGGGACTGGACTACATGGCAGAACTGATGTCCTTACCTTTCTTCAGGAAATTGGAGTAGAGAACTAAGCTATCCTTGCATGTTGAAGATGAGATTTCAGCCCCTAAGAAAGCTCAGCAGTGTTGTCGCTAAACTTTTTTTGATCCAGTTTTGGAATAGCGAGTGCTACTGGGAGAATGTAGAGGGTCAGATACTTAGGTTTGCATGAGCTCTTCAATGCTCAGATGGTATTAAGTTACTGAATTGTGTATACCTTTAGCTGATAAAAAGTTCCTCTGCTGGGGAGAAGTTACCTTCAGTCACAAAGCTGGGTGTTCTGGCTGTCGTGCTAAGCAGGTGTGAGTGGCGGACCTTTTTTTTCTACTTATACATAAAGACGACTGAATTCTTCTAATTTCCAAATCCAGAAGTGGGGTAAAGAGGTGAATGTAGCTACAAATTACTGTTTCAGGCAAAAGTAACACTGAAAGATGTGCAATAAAATAGCCTTACCTGTGTCAATACCAAACTTGTAATCCTTGACGTTTAAAAGAACAAAACTTGGGAGCATTGCTGCCTTAATTTTATAACTCTAGTCTTCTGTCCCTTTCTGGTCCTCTCCATCTAGCAAAACTTTCCCTCTCTTATCACTGCTGTTCTCAAAAGAACATTAAACTCATAAGCCTTTAATGGCTAAGTACCAGCTATTGCAGAGAGGTAGCAAAAGATGAAAGACTGGAGAAAAACTGGGGAAACTTGTAACATTGACCAACATTGCTGCCCAAAGGAGAGAACACTGATGGATAAAAACCTAAAGCACGGTCCTGACTTCATGTAAACCTGTGTATTTACATCCAGAATCACTGAGGTCAGAGCATGCTTGTCTGAGGGCAGTGGCAAGCACATAAAGGCTAACAACACTGTTAGTGATAAACAGCAGTGGGTTTATGAAACAGGAGTACAGCATACAATAACCTTTCCTGATGCAATTAGATAATTAGTGGGCAAAAGGAATGCAGTGAATAGACTGACTCTGGACCATGCATGGGCTTTTGACACAAAGCTGTGCAAAATCTTATTAGGGAAATTAGATCAAATTGGTTTTGATACAAATCCTGTGAAATGAATCATGGATTAAATGACAGTGTAAACAGAAGGGTTAGAGATATTCTTTATCCTTCTGCAAAGATGGTGTCCAAAAAGGGCAGTGCTTTGACTGTAAATACTCATTAGTGACCTGGAAGAAACGTAAAAGTGATCACTCTCAAATTTACGGCTGACAGAACCAAAAGATACTAAGAAAAAATCAGTGTAGAAAAAAGAAGAGCTAGGCTGAGAAAACGAGCATTGTGAACAGGCTTTGGTAAAACAAGTGATAATTAGCACTATGTAGTTCAAAGATGATACTGGATCTACTTTGGAACAAGGAGAATCTCCAAATTTCATGTTGTGCAGAGCACGGTGGCAAAAGCAGCTTATGCTCAGAGAGGTCCCAATGAGACAGGCTATCAAATTTTGTGAGCTGATGTGCAACCTGATGTCTGGCAAAGCTACTGCTCCGTTGGTCCATATGTCTTCCTGGCTGTGTGCTTTCCAGAGTGACTCTCCCCTGTAGTGCTGCAGCATTGCACTGTGCAGTTCGGGCACCTTGCTGCAACAGACCCAGGGAAGCTGGAACAAATCCAGAGAAGGACCACAAAGATGCTAAAGGGATTAGAAGGAATGACCTGTGATGAGGAAAGGTGAAAAGAACGAAATGTTTAGAACCTCTAAGCCTGTTACATGGGCACAGAAATAGTAACGGAGTTTCCTGTGCCAGCACGGAGGAGAGTTGGATCAAGTCTCTCTCCTTTTACATTCCTATTAAGGTAACTAGAGCCAAGCAAAATGGCTGTTCATCACTTTGAACTCTTTGCAAAAAACATTTAGCTGTTCTTCTTCAAGTTCAAGATGTGGTATCTCATTGCCAGGGGACACTCTGACTGTTTAAAAATCAGCACAGGATCTCCATGACACTTGCAGAAAGTCAGAGGCCAGGAAAGAAAAACACATGCTCTGGAATGGCTGGAGTCACCTTAGCTGTAATCTTTGATCTATCTTGGTGTTAAGAGCTTTTGCTCTCAAGCATGCATTCACATCTTACCAGAACTTGCTGTGTACTGCTGCCTGCTGGAAGGGAACAGGAGTGTCCTCAGCTGTGAGGATGTAGGGGCTAGTTTCTTGATTCACCATCAAACACTCACTGTTTGCATTCCTTGGGGAAGGAAGTCTCCTTATTTCCCCAGGTTCTTTTTTTTTCCTTTTTCCCAAAAAAGTTATTTTTATTTTTTGTTTTTATTTTTTGTTTTCTCTCCACTGAAGGAAAATACCTTGGTAAGCCCTCTTGAGGTCATCTGTAAATGTTGGGCTATTTAAGAAACAGAAGTTGGGATTTGGACTCCACTGACAGAATCTGCCAGTACAGCTCATCTCCTTGTCATTCCTTTTTCATAGTGTATTCCTCTGTCTGCCTTGAAAATTACAGCTCCTCTTACCCATGGAGTTCCACAATGCAAAATAGTGTTTTATGGTTGTTCCGCCTTGTATTTTAACCTTAATCTCATGTTGCTGTGTCCAGTGATCTTCCTTTCTTTACCACAGATGCACTTCTCAGGCAGGGAGAGGTTCCAGAACCCAGCCAGCACAGCAGGTTTCAGCTTTGCTGTGAGCTGCTAAGATGTAGTCTCAGTGAGCAAGGTTTGCTCTTCCTTCACACAGTCAGCTGGCGTTACACCAGAAGATCTGCAATATGTCTGAGTGCCCTGTGGGAATAGAGATGAATGCACCTGCAGCAATTTCTGTAGCTGCTCTGTGACCTCTAGTTCATTGTGGCTCTCTGGGCAAAGCATGGGCATTTATCAACTCATCACACTGTCTCTGAGAGGGACCAAACCCTGGATTCCTCTCAAGTAACGCCAGGCAAAGCAGCTGAGGAACGTGAGATGCCTGCCCATATTCTCAAGGTCAACAGTCTTGCCAAAAAACAAACTTGGCTGATCGATCCCAGAGATAGGAGATGAGGTCAAACTTTGAGGATGAAACAGAGAAGGGGAAATTAGGAGATACTTAGGTCAAATGAGATCATAAGGATGCAGGACTGTGAATTTGCTGCATATCAAACATCTCTATTCCTATCAACAGACACACAGATGTGATATATAAAATGTGCACTCCAGCCTTGCTGATTCACAGAATGTTTTGTCCTGTCCCCTGACAGATTTGACCTCTTGGCAGAAAGAGTTGCCACAAATACCAGGTAAATAGGCTGAAACTGAAATAGAAATAGAAATTACCCACATGACCATGATGTGATAACTTTAAACAAGCAGAGCTTCCAAGAAGAAAAATCAAGCATCTCCAGTCAGTCAGAATTCTTTGGCCATGTCATCAGGAAAATGCATGTTCAGTTTTTCTTAAAGCCTTTGACAAATTGTCTTGCTGAAGGGAAAATGTAACCTCTCAGATTAATACTATTATCAATTAAAAAGTGTCAGAGACAGAAAGAAGGGCTAGACATAACTTACTCAGAAAAGAAGAAGTCAATTTTCAGCATGTTAAAGGTTAACATGCATCACCCACAAAGTTCAGTATTGTGGTGTTTGATCCATGTGTTAATGATCTGGGAAGTGGGTGGGACTGTAGATGAAATTACCAAGGAAGACTGAAGAACTCCAGAGGATCCTAATAGAGCTGGGTGTGTGGACTGCACAGCATAGTGGCAGATGGAAATGCACTGTTGACTATAGCAAAACATTGCACACCAGAAGGATTAATTTGATTTTTCATACATCTTAATGGCTTATAAATTAGCTGTAGCAATTCAGGAATAAGATCAAGTGTTGCAGTAAGTAACTTCCTGATACTGTTTGTTGAAGAAATGGTAACAATTTAAATTTTCATTTAAAGAGGGGAAAAAAAGCAAACAGTGCGAGGAGTTACATAATAAGTAGACTGAAAATAACATTGAAAATATTGTAACGTCACTAGGTAATTGATGGCGTGCCTTTGTCTTGACTACTGTCCAGACCTTCAGCTGGAGAAGTGATGGAGCAGTGCCAGTTTCATGCTGCTGAGGAGCTGGCTCATTGAACTCTGTTCTGGACTGAACAGAAATAGCCAGACTAGAGGAAGTTCAGAGATGGATGATGAAGCAGATAAGAGGTCTGCAAAAACTTCTGCATGAGGTGCAATCATATAGATAATGAAGACCTCAATGAGGAGAACATGGCAAAACTACATTTCCTGAGAAGGAGAGTCAGGAGATGTTCAGAGAGTCTGACAGGTTGCAAATACATTACAGGCAAATAAAAGTGGGATTTGTTTGTTCATACACTGCACAAGTAATGCTGGAACTCATTGATGTAAATACCATAAAATTTAGCAGTCTTCTAAAAAAAGACTGAATGCATTTATAAGGAATAAGACTATCTGTGACTAAAATAAATATGAAGAGCTTGAAAAGCTGATAAAGTTCTTTCCGTAAACTTAAGAGTGTAACCTCTCTTTTAGAAGTGGGAATTTGTGTGTCCATGGAAGAGACTAGTAAATAGAGGATAGTAAAACAACACTAGTAAATAGAAGAAAGATTAAGATTTAAGATTGAGACAGAAGAAACTATTGATCAGGTGATTTTCCTTCAGTTTCTAAGCTCCTCTTTTAGTGATGATAGTGCAGCAGGGTGGCGTGAATAGTGAGGTCGGGTGAGAGAAGGAGTCAAAATTAAAAATTAATCAAAGACTTCTGTATTACAAATGAAAAAATAAAAATCCAGTCAGAGCAGGTCCTTTCTGCAGGGCCTGCTACTGAACCTTTTGCATAAAGCCAGGGCAGCACATTCTGTATTAGCCAAACATCTTTTCCACCTGGTCTGCCACCAGCAGCTTGTTTCTTTCTGTTGTCTTGGGGTAGGTGGTGCTCTGGGCAGATTGTGCTCAGCACTCATGCCCCTTCCCAGCACTGCAGCCTGTGACCAGCCTGAAACGATGATCGACACAAAGAGCTTTGTCTTTACTCTGTGTGAGTCTGTGGGGAGCAGGCGGGCTGTCTTAGCCAGGTGTACCGGTATTCCTGAAGAAGGAACTGCACAGGGTTGAACTGCCTGAGCCAACTGGAGTTGGACTGAGGTGGCAGAAGGAGGGCTCCTTTTGCCTAAACCTGGAACCGGGTTTGGCGGGGCGGTTGCTGAGTGCCTTTGCTCTCTCCCTGCAGGCTGCTCGGCAGAATGGCCACGGAGGAGCGGCACCTCTCCTCCAGCTGTGGGTCCTTCATCAAGACCGAGCCCTCCAGCCCCTCTTCCGGCATCGACGCCATCAGCCACCACAGCCCGAGCGGCTCCTCCGACGCGAGCGGTGGCTACGGCATCGCCATGGGCGGCCACCCCAACGGCCTGGACTCGCCGCCCATGTTCAACGGCGCGGGCATCGGCGGCGCGTCCTGCCGAAAGCGTTACGACGACTGCGCCAGCGCCATCATGGAGGACTCACCCACCAAGTGCGAGTACATGCTCAATGCAATCCCCAAGCGGCTGTGCCTGGTCTGTGGGGACATTGCTTCTGGGTACCACTACGGCGTGGCTTCCTGTGAGGCCTGTAAAGCCTTCTTCAAGAGGACTATTCAAGGTATGGTGGGAAGGAATGGAAACGGAGGCGTTCACTCCATAGAAGTAAAGGGACACGGCCCCAGATGTTGCTGAGACTGCGGTGTCGTATTAAAGGGGAAAGGGAGAATGAATGTAATGCACCTAACTCTCCATCCTTTTGTATGCTTCCTCTCTCCTCCTGCTCAGCTCTGGTCCTTCCAAATCAACGTGGATGTGCAGTTAGGCTATGGGATGGTAGGAACCTTTGCCAAGTTCCTTGCCTGACTGGGTACCAGATCTGGGTATCTGGACCTAGTGGATCTTCCTACCTCTGCTAGTGGCACTGATACCATGAGAATGGGGCAGCTAGTGGAGTAAGGCCTGGAGAGGAAATACTTTGCCTTCTAATGGTGTTTTAAGGCCCATTTGAAGAGTAGATGCCTCTGCCAAGAGACGGAATTTCTGTAGACATATCTGCACATTGAGGTGAAAGCTCCAGCATTACAAGAGTAGAGAAATTCTTTGTCCCACCAGTCCCAATACATAACCATGAACTCCATACAAACCTCATCACAAATCTGGACAGAGAACTTTTGTGGGAGTCAGTCTATTTCTCCTTTCCCAGTTACACCAACCTTTTTCATTAAGATGCAGATTCTTTGAAGATAAAAAAAACTAGGCACTGAGAAAGATGAAGTTTTTGCCAGTCTTACTAAGGATGAGCAATTCCTCAGGTGATTCTGAAAACCTCAGTGCATTGCTCCTTCATGTGTACAATTCACTTCTGAGGGGTATGGCTGTGTCCTGACTGCCAAAGGTGTGCTTGCAGATGTGGACATGTGCAGCTACAATAATATAATCAAAAGCAGGAGTGCATCCAAGCAACCTCCAATGTCCGTGGATGCTTGGGTGTTCTCACATACACATGTTTCATGTGATCAAACGTGCCTGGACATACAGATACTCCCTTTATTTCCTCTACTAACTGGAAAAAGGACAGGATCATTCATCTTCCAGTGGGAAGTGTTGAGTTTGCCCAAGTGTGCTGACTGAAGGCAGGTGTACAGTGAGCAGGTAGCTGTGCTTGTACTTGGCTGTTGGCTGGGGTCAATCCACCCCATCAATACTTCCTTGCCTCCTGTGAAATGAAAGAAATACATGTGTGGAGAGACCACTCACTTTGTTAATTGAATGGATTTGATTACACTCTGTTGCGAGGGATGTTCAACTCTGGAACAGTACAGGGTGCAGTTTATCCCAGGTCTCTGCAATAGTCACTATATCTATCTTGTTTCCATGGATTTTAGATATCTCTTCTTAATGCGGAAATCCAGCTGTGGAAGTAATTACTCTGCCCTACTGATACTTCCTTCTTTATTATGCCATGGCCATCTCTAGGGCCTGTTCCCTAGCAGGGTTTCTGAGATTTCTCATTGCTGAATCTCTGTAATTGGATGGGAACTTTCACTTGCACTTCTGACTGTCAGCACTGACTCCATCCCTTCTCCAGCCCTTGGACCCTTCCTGGTGTTTCTTTAGGCACATCCAGGTGCGAAAGCAGGGATAGGGTAGCACTCTGAAGCAAAGCCATAGGATCTCCTAATACAAGAAGGGACCAGATAATTAACTCCTCCTGGGAGTGACACTGGAGGACCTCTGTGGCAGAGCAGAAGAGACCTGGAGAAGGAGAAAAAGGTGTAGGAACTTTTGAAGAGTTTTCAGAGATAATCAAAAGAAAATGACGTGTGGTAGCAGTACAGGGAGCCTGTATCAGCCAGGTGATATGTCAGCTGACTGAGTCCCAAGAGGGGAGAGTGCTTCCCTCCAGCTTCCTTTCCCCACCACAGCCATATTCTTTCTCCTTTGGTTGCCTAATTGATTGCCTGTTAACATGTAACAGATGAGGCGAAAGGAGTAAGTGGAAATTTCTCTCACCCTGTCATCAGCTTGGGCTGGCAACTGAGGTACCAAAATGCTTTTCTTCCTAAGAGTGTGAGTCAAGTGTGCTGTGCCTGAGGGTGAGCAATTTCAGCTATGCAGCTGAAGGCTGAGCCCAGGAAAGCATGCAGCAAATAGGGCTGCTGAGTTTGGTTGAGTCAAGAAAATGCAATGTTCCCAGGGCTCTGCTGCTGTGGGATATCCAAGTATAGCCCTGGGTGTACAAGTGAAATGATTTAAGGATCACATAAAAGAAAAGGCAAGTGGCAGGAGATTTCCAAAAGTTGTTTATCCTGCTGCTCTATTATATTCAGTAGCTGTTTTAAGCATTTAACAGACCAAATGAAAACATCTTTATCCAGGCTGCTTAACATCAATGTAGGCTTTGCAGAAAGCATGTAGATGTGTATGTTATATAACTGCTTTCTCAGTATCCTGGTATCAAAGACTTGCCTTAATTCAGTATGTGGAGCAGCATTGGCTCAATGCTTTGAGCAGTGAGATGGAGCAAGGACCCCAGGATTTCCCAGATGCTCAAGAGATGGAATAAGTAAAGTCATCATCAGGCTTCTGTGGTCTCGGACAAACCATTTCACTTCTCTGTGCTTGAGTACTGTCAGATGAAAAATTAGTGAATAGCATGACAGTACTTACATGTGCATGCTGCCACAAAATGGGTCTAAATCTGTGCTGAATTACTAAACTACTGCAGCCCTATCTAGATACCCCTGGATCATGAAACAGAGCTTCACATGAAGTCCCCCTTCCAACTAGCTCCCCTTCTAACTAGTCTGCCTATTAGGGCTTTTTAAGCTGCTTTAACTCATGTAAAACCTGCATATCTTGAGGTTAAGAGTGTCTTGCAAGAGTCTTTTGACTCCCTCTGCTGCTGTAGCAGCAGCAGAAAGAATGGACATCCAAGCTGCAGACCTTCTTTAAGCATGACAGCTCTGCAACTCACTTTGTCACTTGGCCAGGTGGGTTCAGGCTGTCATGGACAACACAAGGGCTGTTGCCTTTCAAATGATGGGAAGAAGATAGACTGAGAGCCAGAGTGGACATGGCTGATTATCTCTGAGGTCACTGATATGGCTGTGTGGGAGTTTTCTGTCAGTAGGATTTTTACAAAGAAAAGTGAAATTTTTAGCAAGTCAGATTTCCCCAAGAAAAATTTTGATGATAGGAGAAAAAAAGGTAGGAAAATCCAAACTGTTGATTCCCTTCTAGCTGAAATGGAGTGTTTGATTTTCCTGAACTAAGACAGGAAGACCTGTCCCACAGATTATGGGGAGTGTCACACTCTGTCCTTTCTCATGTTGTATTACACAGCCCAAGGATCAAGGCCTGGAAACCTGTGTGTCATTTCCACTTGGCAGCATTGGCAATTCTTGAGTCAGAAAAGTGAAAACCTGAGGTGAGAGGAGAGAAGATGCCCCTGGGCTGCAGGTCTTTCTTTCTGAACATGCTGTTTTGAACCCCAGGGTTGGACTCCCCATGCTTTGAGGCAGAGTCAGAAATCCTAAACTGACCTGAAGCATTTTCGGTCAGCTAAGCTGTCTGACAAAATTTTAATCCTGTTTCTCTATCATTGTATTGTTTTGTGAGATTATATTCTAGTGGCAGTCTGAATTTACCTCACTTAACTGCAAATATTTTGGAATGTGCAATCTAGTGCAGATAGGAGAGGATCTGAATTTCAGATATGTTTAAGCAGGCTGCTGTTGGTGCTCAAGAGAAATCTGATTCGAAACAAAAGATTTCATATTAGCTGAATGTAAGGGAATGGGTCTGTTACATAAAATATAGTTTGGGGTGTTTATAAATAAAAGCTTTCTTAATTTCTGTTCCATGGAAATCCTAAATAATATTTTCCTCCAAATTTAGACAAAGGCAAATACTGGATTTTTTACAGGATACAAATTCTCAATCATACTCTATTCCTTCTCTTAATAGTTTGCTCAGTAGGTAGAGCATTATGTATCAGTCAAATATATTGTCATTCTCTTTTGTTCATTAATTGTTGCAACTAGTAGGTAGTTTTGCCTGCTTTGAATATTAACTAATAGCAGTGCTGTGTAATGATATGTGTTATTATTTTTCAACATACTTTATTATTCAACATACTCATGACTATGACTACCTTGCATCCATTCTTCATCTTCAAATGCTGACAATTAAGGCTATTCCTAAAATGACCCATTATTATAAAATAAAAGCTTAAAGCTCAGCAAAACATTGGAGATTCAGAGAAAAGAGACACATTTACCATCATCTTCTGGATAGGCAAGTTGTGTCTTAGGCAAAGTGCCTGCATATGTGGATTTCCAGCTTCAAACTCAGTGAGTGTAGCAACAGAACTGCTCTGTTGGGATGCCTTTATACCAGTAAGGGGCTGTAAAGGTAGATAATGCAGCTCAGAAGACTTGTAGGGATTTATAACAGGCTTGCAATAAAGTCTTCTAGGGCTTTCTGGTTGTTGTGGTGCTTGGAAGGAAGAGAAGTGTTTGAGAGAGTTTATCCTGAGCAGAGGAGCATTACAATGCACATGCACAAAGGAGGTGTCCCTGCAGTAGCAGCCTCATCAGCCAGGCACTGTCCTATCCCTCTGTCCTTCTCAGCCTGCTGCTCTTCAGGTGGGAGTTCACAGCTTTCCAAAATCTTGTAAAGCTTACCCAAGGCAAGTGCAGTATTTAATGATCTAGTGCTTGGCTGCTGCTTACTGGTCACAGATCTATCACTTGAATTTAAAAAACCATCTCCAGTGCAACCTCAGCTCAGCTCTATTAGCCTAGTGTTTTCTGCTGGCTTCAGTACATCTGTACAGCAAGCTCTGTGCAGAAGGATCTTTTCTGTGGAAGTTCTGTAAAATATTTCTGTCTTTGAAACCCTATAGACAAACCTGCTGCCAGTAGGGAGCCCCAGAACCCACATCCTGCATGCTTGTGCAAGCAGGAAGCTGATTTGAGTGAGGTTTGGTGAAAAGTCCAAGTCTTCTTTTGTGAACAGGAGCCAGGTGTGCCACCCTGAGGAGGCAAACAGTGCTGTGTTACACCTATGTGTATCCCCTTTTCCTTTTGTAGCATCATTTGAATCCTTTTCTTTGAAAGCTGAGGCTTACAAAATAACCCTTCTTACCTCATGCAGATCACTGAGAGATTTTTCTCTCATTTTCACAAAGTCCCTCTCCGTACACCAGGACTTGAGCTGTGATGCCTCAGTTAGAAGGACTAATTGAAGTGAATAGCAATGAAGAAGAAACCAGAAAAAGCAAGATGGGCTTTTTTAGCAATCAGAAGCTGAAAATTATTTAGTTTTAAAGACTTTCTTGGCTATTTTTCTCTAGTCTTTCCTGAATTTCGTTGTAGAAAGGCTTTCTAGAAAGATAGAATCAGTAAGCAGGGAGTAGCTTGCATCCTCAGTGCTGTACTGATTTCAGGCTCATTTCCCCTGAGGACCCTATCCATAATTTAAAGGAGGAGAGGGGTGGGACTTCACTGTGCTCCCCAAGCTCAGGGAAGCATTCTTGTCTTCCCAGTCCATCCAGTTTCAGACAGGTAGGGTGAATATAGGGTCTCTTGAATGACCAAGTTTTGGTGTGCAGTTTTCAGGTGCTCCTATTATATGTACACTACAAATTATGTTCCAAATTGTTTAACAGTCAGAGGTCTAATTTTGCAGAAAATAGGGTAGTTTTGCAATTCTCCAGCATAAAAACCCATAAAAACCCTATCACTTTAATAGTCCTTTGCTGTTTTGTAGCATCTCTCAGCTAAAGGCTTTAAAGTACAGTTAAAACCTTAATGAATAAAGACTTGCAATCTCCCCAGAAGTTAGGTTTGGTGTTCATTTCATTTTGCAGTTGAGCAAACTAGGACATGGAGAGGAAGCAATTTTCCCTCCAAGGTGATATATGAAGGCTTAGAGGAAATACAAACTCTAATCTGTTCTTGATTTCTGAAGCCATTTTTTAGGTAAATCTTGTGCCATAGCATCGATGAGGTTCTACCATTTTTTTCAAATCGAATGTAAATATTTTCTAAGGAGATCTCTCTAATAATCAACAGCTCAAAGCAAGGCCTTGTCTATGAAATTATCTCTTTTATTGCCCCTTCCTTCTGGGGCACATAATCTACAGTTTATGACACACAGAGACTTACGTTCTGTTGTTGCATACAGAGTTGTCCATGTCTGTGTGCACCCTTGTGTGCTGCTGCTCTTCTGCAGGACTTTGCAGCATCCCCAGCTGCTGCAGTGAAGGGAAGCTCTCTCTGAGGCCCCTGTGCTGGCAGCTGGGCTGGTGGTGTGACCGCCAGCCACTGGGAGGCTGTTGGAATTTCGATGAGTTAATCTCATCACTTTATCACAGGGCACTTACAGAAATTACAGGGAGCTGTGAGCAACTCACTGTGCTGGCAGCCAGCCCCAGGACCCATAAAAGAAATTGAGACAAAAAAAAATAAATAAAATCAGAGAACTCTGGTAAACTTTTGGACATGACAGTTTTTTCTGGTCGAGTTCTGCTTGGGTAATGCTGATTGTGCCTTCCCTGGTGATGCCCCTGCTTTCTGCAGTAATGGCAGGCATTGTCCCCAGCCATGGCTCTCAATCTCTGCAGTGCACAGCATGGTTTTGGGCCTGTTATAAAACTCCATTTACTTTGGCACCATTGTTTTGTGTGAAGAGGGTACAGTGGGCCTCAGCTGCAGCATTTGTACCTGTAGGGAGGGCTGTAGGACACAGCTGCTGGTGCTTGCTTCCTTTAGGCTGGGCATGCTGTGTGGAAGGGGCACAGGAGCCTGTGTTCAATATGAAGGCAACAAACATCCTGAACAGGATGTCCCACCAGGCTGGGTGTATTTTTTCATCTGTGCAAACCAGCCACCTACAGGGCTGCTGCACTACATAATGGCCACTGCTTTGCTGTCCAGGAAGGGGAGCTTGCCCACACTCAGCCTCCTCTGAGGCTCCTTTAGCAGTCATGATCCCAGTACAGACGTGTCTTTGGGAACTGCACACAGGGTGTCTCTGTGGGAACCAGTACCTTCCCATCCTCTGACACTCCCATTTAGTTGTGATGGAGGTTTTGCAGACTCCTTCCAGTACTATGCTTGTCAAGGGATCCAGGGAATAGAGGCATGGGCAAGCTTGAGGATCTGCTTGACACTGTGAAGGGACCTTTATCTTCCAGCTGAGGGCTGTCACTGTCTCCCACTGCTATAAAGGCTCAGTGCACTTACCGTAGTGTCTCTCTGTTAGGGGGCAAATTTTTGGCATTTGGATCACAAAAAATGGAATTCTGCATCCCTCCAGAGCTCTGATCCTGGCTTTGGTGATAAAGTTTGGCATTCAAACAAAGGCAAAACCTTCCAAAGTGAGACTCTGTCTGAGTTTTCTCCCAGGTTTGCTCCTGCTCTGTTCCTTCCTGTGTGGGGCACAGCAAATATCTGATCATGAGATCAGGGCCACCATACTCATGGGTCTGTAATGTGCTGGAGCTCTGTGTCTAGAACAGGAGTTTGTTTATTACCTTGAGATCCAGCTTGAATCTCAATTTCCAGCTCTCAGAGAATGTTGATATGTGGCTGGCTATTGAAATTCAGATGCTGCACAATGACGAAATACAGCCTGAATGGAAGCAACTTGTGCAGCACACTCTGCTCTTGCTGACAAACTGCAATGGTGAGAGGAATGAGGTGGCTGGGCTGAAGCTTAGGGGGAAGTTGCAAGTCTTGTGACAAAACAAGAAGCAAGAGGCAGAATGTTTATAGCTAGTAGGGTGATCACCTTTAGGCTTTGGGGGTTGTGTGCTTCTGGGATTTCACTCAGCATGGGCTGAGCATAATGAGATAAATCAAATGCTGTTTTCTTTTTTTTTGATTCTGTGCTCTGTTTTTCCACTCAGAAATCCAGGGGGCTTTCCAACAGCTTAGTGAACCCCAAGATCTAGTTACCACCCCCAGAGATTGATATGTATCAGATTGTTGATCTTTATTTAGAGAAGGGAATGGATTGCACAAAACACAAAAATCCATTACAAAACTAGGAATAAAAACCAAGTCCTGTCCCAGTGTTACTAAACTGTAAACTCTATTTCTTATCTGATGCTATACAAAGTCCATACTGTGTGTTCTCTCAGCTCTTGCCTACACTTCTCCCTACAGCTCTGACTGAACTGTCAAATCTCAGTTTCCTGCTCTAAACCATTAAACCAGCTTTTACATTGTTCTACTGACTGTAGAGCTTAGGTACCCTTTTCAGTGCTGCCTGATTACCAGTAACTAGACTGCCTTAAATGTATTGTCATTGTCAATGCATCGGTGCCCAGTTTAGACTTCCAGTCCAGCTCCGCAGCAAACACTGAATAGCCCTCTTCAGAAACACCAGCTCAAAGTGAATGGCAGGATGGAGAAAGCCATTTCTGTTTGTTGTCTTCTAGTACTAAATAATTGATGCTTTACACTGTGATCCAGCATAATTCCAATTATATCCTCTTATCAGACCCTCACATCCATGTTTCGCTTATATTCTTGGTTTATAATAAAATATGATGTGATCAGAAATAAATTTGGGATGCTTCTTTCTCTTTTTCTCTTATAGGCAGTGTTGAGGGGTGATCATAAATAAAAGGGAATGAGGAAAGAAAAGATAATGCTCTGTGCAGAGGGATGAGAGCATGTGCACAAGGACTAATGAAGTAAAACTGTAAAGATTTGCACAGACAACCCATGTTAGCTTTACAGGACATTTTACCCACCTTTCTCAATGCAGACCTATTGATTCTCTGCTACCTGTACCATGCCAGCTGGCAGGAGGAAGCAAGGGAGGAAATGCTGTCTCTGAGCTTCCTGGTTCCCCAAGCAGGGCAAGAAGGGACAGGTGACATCCATCCCACAGACATGGAGCAAGACTGGCAGCAAAGGAAATGCTAGTAATGTCTGAACTGCTCCCAATCTCATCCCTGGACTTCAGGGAGCAGGCCAGGTTACAAGGAGTGCAGCACAGGGATGGTGACATGCCCAGAGGGTATGTGCCTGAAAGCCCAGCACTGCAGTCATCCCCTTGGCTGGGTCAGCTGGGTATAGTCTCAGAGAATGTGTGTGCAAGTGAGTGAGCAAACATGCAACATAAGCAGACTGATGGTGGTGGGAATATCTGGGCCCTACAGCCTGTCCCTGCATCCACGAGGAGAGCCTGATTCCTGGGTGACCATCTCTGTGTTTGATTGCAGGGAATATTGAATACAGCTGCCCGGCCACCAATGAGTGTGAGATCACGAAACGGAGGCGCAAGTCCTGTCAGGCCTGTCGCTTCATGAAATGCCTCAAAGTGGGGATGCTAAAAGAAGGTAAGACAGAGTCAGAATGAGAATTTTTCTCTGTCCCAACAGTGCCTGGGATTCCAGACCTTGCAGAATCTCCCAGGCTCACTATATGCTTGGTCCTCTCTGTGTTTCTGAATGTGTCTTTCTACAGGCTTTGTAAAAGAGTCAGGATGGGCAGTGACCAAGAGAGCAGTCCAGAGAGGAGAGTGGTTCTAGTCAGTGCCTCGTGCTCAGATATTATTTCTAGTACTTGAAAATTTGACAAAAAACTGGAAACTGCTGGTGCCAGACTCTTTCCTTTCTCAAAGGAACCCTGGTCTGGAGGGTGTTTCTCTTCTTGCCCCCTAGTAATTTTTCAGTGTTGAGGAGGAGAGGCTCTTTCGTGATCATGAGTTTTTGTTGGCTGCTCTTTGTAAGGGAAGGATTGAGTTAATGCAGAGCTGTGGCACAGTGTGCAATGAAGGTCTCTCTGTATTACCACTCAGGAGACTTTCTGAAAATGGTTGGTAGCATGGGTTTGTCTGGGAGCTGTGGGTCCCCTGCCCTGCATACTCAGCCTGTGTTTTGCTCAGCCTATTGATCTGTTCAGCGCTCTTTGAGCAGTGTTCAGCTTCTCTCCTGTGCTGTTTTTCCTCCCACACCCCCCTTTTCAATCCTTGTCCATTCAAGAGGAACCACAGGGAATTCAGTGGCAATTAAACACATTCTTATGGATTGACTTTAAAGGTTTGTTTCCCTTGGGTCCCTCTGGGAAAGGCAGTGAGGGGAGGAGGGGAAGGAAGGAGAAGCATTGCACATAACCCTCTGCATCATTATACCAGCAGAGCGAGGTCCTCTCAGCTTAACCACAAGAAACAGCCGCTGGCTGTGGTTATGCACAAATCCTGTATGCTGGAGCCAAGATGCCAGCATACAACTTTCTTCCAGGTCATAACATCACAGCAGCTGGTAATAAATTGTACAATGTCACTTGAGTGTGTATTGCTTCTCTCTAGAGCTCTCTCATTTCTTGAGAGGCAGGTTGATGGCAGCCAGTGTTGTTAAGAATGTAGATTAGACATTAAACCCGTTTTGTTCTTTGATGGATGTGTAGTTTCTGTGGTTAAGTATCTTCCTTCTAGAGCATACCAGTTACCAAGGGGAGGAGATGCAGGCTTCTGTAGTTTGGCCCTTCCTGACCTAGGTGTAGAGGTGGTAGACTCAGAGGATCTTATCTCCTACTGGGAGGGAGGCACTTACTTTGTAGTTAGAGACCAGTGGAAACCTGCTTCTCTTCATGTGGTAGTTCAGAGAGGGGATGTATCCCCCTACCCACTAAAGCAAACATACACTAGTGACAACTGGCTTTGGTGGGAGTGCAGGTTGTTGATGTACTGTAGCCTATTCACATGAATCCCATAAAACAACCTTCAACACCTGTAGTGGCTCCTGTAGTCATTCTGCAGAGCAGCAGCATAGGTTCAGGCTTGCTGGCTGCTGGTGTCTGTGCTGTCCTGCATCTGAGCAGTTGAGCCTCTGGGAGCTGGCAGCTGGGGGAACAGTCACAGGAGCTGGTGCTGGTGTGCTGACTGTGTGGTCAGGGCATCTCTGCTTCCAGTTCTGGGAGTTCAGCACTGTTCAGAGCAGGGTCCTGTGAAGGGTTTTGTCTTAACCTCCAAGTTCTGTGAAAACAGTTAACTCCTTCCAGCCCAGAGTTAGGCTGGAAAGCAGTGTAGATTCACTCACATGGTGCTGTGCCTGAACTCCTGAACCCTGTGGGATACTACTCATGGCAAACTGAAATTTGACTCTATGGCTGCTTTTGTGCTGAAGTGTATTTAGTTATTCATATAGGGATTGATCAGGCATCATTAAAGTCACTGGGGAGGGGTGGTTTGCTATTGATGTTAGTGTATCTGTGATCCTGCCCATAATATTTAGGGCTGTGGAATATACAGCATAAAGATTTATTGATAGCAATGGGATACAAGAGCACATGATAATATCAAGAAGAGCAGAGGAGACTACCCTAGCAATCTGCAAGCAGGGCTCCTGTGTCCTAACAGAGAGTGGTCAAGTGATGTTGGGCAGGCATTGTTTTTTCTTTCTTTTGCTCAGTATCCCAAGCTGAGAAATAAGGGTCATACTGCATTGCTTTGCAAAAGAATTGTGAGGACCAATTAGTTAACTTTATGTGAAGCTTGGTGGAAGCACAAAGTATTAGTATACAGAATTCAATCAATACACATCTTTAAAAGCCAAATCCAAGAAGGGAGAAAAATGGTGTTACACTATTTGGTCTCCACAGAGCCAAGAGTTTCTAGAAAGAACAAATCCATAATTGTTTGAATTGCTCAAAATGCAGAATTGACAAGGGATTTCAGATTAGAAAAGGTTCATTGGTCTTTTCCATCTCTGATCTGTCATTCTATTAGCTCATCCATCCCTTTTCTCTGCCAAGGCATGAGTGTTCCCAACTGTACCGTTCTAGTAGCTTAACTGTTTTTAAAAACCCCTGATGATTTTGGTTTCCCCAGAGAGCCTATTCTGCAGTCTCCAAACTCTCATTAGGAAAAGATGTCTCTTGATATTTGGGCTATGATTATTTTTCCTTTTAATAGATCCCCTTCCTACTTTGCCTTGGTGTACCTCACTCATCATCCCTTGGCTTATGCATGGCAGATGGTTGATAAGCCATGTTCTTTGTCCTGCTTGATTATCAAAAGCTTGGAGAAAAGCAGTCTTTTTGTTAAAGGCAATATCTAGAAATCAGTTCTTCTCTACACAGTTTTATCCTTGATGCCCTTGGACAAGCCACTGAGCTTGTAACTTAGTGGGGATGTTTCTGGGTAAAGAAACTATCCTTTTGCTCAAGAAGAATATGGTATTCCGTTAGTAACTAATTTAGGGCTTCATGATTTCTTCTTATTTTCCTGATTATTGTTGCCATACATGACGTACATGCCACCTCCTGCCACCTGGGCGTGTACATTATCTTGTTCTTCAAGCAGATGGTATCAGTAGTCAAAGATGGCAAAACCAAATAACCATGACTTCAAGGACTTGGATCCTCCCCTTGAGGACTGCATATAAGGGTCACCAGACACCTCTTCTCCCTCCATAGGCTGCAGCTGGGCAAAAATCTGTGAATGTAGCCCTTTAAGATCCGGGGAGACTGGCCCTAACATAGATGTGCAGGTTATTCAGGCAATGCCGAGTGAATGAGGATCAGGGCAGGAAGAGAGCCAATGGAGCAATCAATAGGTGTCTCAGATATCCAGGCCACTTTCTTTAAGAGAGCTCTGATCAATGTATTGCAGCAAGGGAGCTGCACGGACACCAGAGCTTTGCTGTCTCAGGTTCTCCTGGCGTGATGCTGCAGAGCAGGGAAGACTCACTGGGGAAAGTGGCAAGCAGAAGGCTCTGCCCATGGAGCCCAACTGGCTCAGATGTCTGAAGTGTTGGCCTGTCTGGCTGCCTGTCTCTCACTTTCCCCTTCCATCTGGAGTGTGCCCCCAGGGAGCATTAATTAGCCCTAGCAGGCCCCAGCAGGAACCTGCTGAACTGAAGTCCAGCATTCCAGCAGACTCCAGTCCCAGTGTTGATGATGAGAGGTGCTGTCCCCAGAAAGCCTGTGCTCTGCTGCTCTTTGCCTTGCTGAACCACCAGCCTGCAGACAGTGGAGATGGGCATCTTCACAGCTTTGTCCCTCTGCTCTGCAAAAATCAGGGAAACCTGAGCAGCCTGTGATACTGCTCACCTCAAATGGAGAAAATGATACCTGTCTGGCAGGAGGGCATGACCAGTGAAGGAAAGTGTGCCCTGAAACTTGCAGTGGAGAGGCATTGTTCAGAACTGAGGATCCTGGGATTTGTCCACCTCATTACCTCTCTCTGCTCCCATCACTGTCTGTCTTGTGCCTACAGTGACTAAGTGTAGTTCTTTAACTCTGGGCTCTGCAGAGTAGATCTAGATCTTCCTGGCTTTCTGGAGTCATAGAGAAATTTCAGCAGTTTGTCAAGTCTCTTTTAAAAACTCAGTATACCTTGTCAGTTTTAGAAAGAATATACCCTTGCCATTCACGCTCTAGCCACCCATAACCTTTCTGTTCTACAGCAATTTGTTTGTCCTCAAGAGGCAGATGTCATTTCAGATGACACATGGCTCGTGTATGTGGGCTCAGAGATTTCATTTTGGACATTTGTTGGCTGGTTAAACCTGACCTCACAACTTTGCCCTCCACACCTCTGTTGCCTCTCTGAAGTCACAGTCCTGTGTGTCACCTTGCAGAGTGGCAAGGACAGTGGTGTCAGTCCTCCTTGATATGTCAGTTTCGTGGGTTGACCTTGGCTCTCCACTGGGTGCCCACCAAGTTGCTCTCTCGCTCTCCATACTCAGCAGGAGAGAAGGAGAAAATATGTTGAAAAAGCTGGTGGGTTGAGATAGCAACTGGGAAATCATTCAGCAATTACTGTCATGGGCAAAACTTGACTTATGGAAAATTAGTTTAATTTATTGCCTGTTAATAAAAGAGTAGGATATTGAGAAATAGAAATAAAACCAAGACCACTTTCCTACAATTTCTGCTTCTTCTGAGGCTCAACTCACTCATGACATCTACCTCTAACACCTCAAAGAGCACAGGTGAATAGGAACTAGGGGTTTGTGGTCAGTGTATAACACTTCATCTCTGCTGCTCTTCCCTCCTCACATTGTTCTCCCACTCCCGTGTGAGGCCCCTCACATGCTCCCTGCCAGCGCTGAGATTTGTCTCCTCAGAGTCCTGCTCTGAGTCCTAAATGCAACTTTCTGAGATGTATGAGTGGCTTCTGCCCAGTTTCTTGCAGATATCACTGGTTGGCTTCCAAGAAAGAGGGCAAAGACCAAAAGGACTCTGGGGATGATAAACCAGGTATACCTCACTTCAGAAGATAGAAGATAGGAGTTCCCAGGAGTACATGCACTGGATGTGCTAAAAGCAGGAGTGGGGATTCCTGGGACAGGAAACCTGCCCTGTATGAGGTGTTTTATCCCACTCTGAATGGCTTTGAAGATAAGCTGTCCTCAGGCATAGCCTCCTGGCTCCCAGGAATCACCCTCGTGTGCTGAGGGTGATGTCTACAAATGCAAGGAAGGAAGGTAAAAGAATATATTGTCTTGATCTGGATGCAGAAAAGGGAGACTTTTTAATAGTAAGAAAGAAGTTAGGCAATTATCCAGTAAAGATATGTGATTTATCTTATCTGCATTACTCTCTTTCTTCCCAAAACCATATCTGTTATGCTGCAGTAAGCCCAGGTACAACCATTCTTTGTTCCTTTGCTCCTAATGTATTTCAGTAAGAAATTTTAGAGGACATATTGAAACTCAACAGGGAACCTAAATTCTTTACTAAAAATCTCCCAAGCTCTTGGACTTTTATCTGTCTAATATTATTTCTGATGTAAATTTTGCTGGACTATGTGGATACTGACACTGCAGCACCAGGCAGTGAAAAAGGCAAGAGAAGTCTACAGAAGAGAGCCATGAAGTTCATTCAGCTCATCTTCCTCTTAATTGTTCCACTTTCCTTCCTCTCCTTGGTGTCTTTGGGAATACCTTGCCTCCCAGAAACTTGCAATAACCTGGTAACCCTTGTGTTACCTAAGTGCCTGCATCTCTACGAATGCTGGAGGTGATCCCTGCTTCCAGGATGGTGAGACTGTAATCGCCAAATTTCAGGAGCAGCTATCTCTTACATCCATCTCCTCTTCAAGACTCTGCCTGATTAGGAAACCCTGTGCTCAGTGGAATTGCCCTGGTGTTTATTCCTAACTCTTCAGTTTCCCTTACCAGCTGCTGATGTCGTAAATTTTTCGCAAGGAATCAAATCTGTTATCCTGGACAGACTTGGATGTGTGATGTTGTAAATTTGATGCAGTCATGTAGTATTTGAACAAGGGACTCCAAGCATTGGTGATTTCAAACCACTTCCACTTACAACTTTGCCTTCATCTTCCACTAAAATCCAGATAACTGAATCAACGGCAGAGCTGCTTTTCAGCAACGTAACCAAATGGAGGGTGTTTAATTTCTGTTTTCAAGGGAAAGAATCTCTCAATGGAGCAAAGTGCTTCCAGCAGCCTCTCCCTCCTGCCCCCATCTCTGCTTCCAGACCATGTGTTCTCAAAAAGAGATTTGATTTCAGTGAAAGCTCAGCTGACATCCCTGCAATATGCTTGGGTTCTTGCTTTGTGCTTCCTGGGAAGGATGAGGGCTCCTCCGGGGACCCTGGGTAATTGGGTTAGTGGCCAGCTCATGTCAGGAAATTAAAAGGTAGCCCTGATCAGGTTGCTGCTGTGTGCAGTTTAATGGCTTTGTATTTATAGAGTATTCTGCCTCCAGCCGCTGCCAGAAATATCACTGTTGGAGATATCCAAATGAAAAAAGAGAATGAAAAACTGATTTTTCTTTCTCTAAAATATCCTTTTGTTTAAACACAGACAGGAAACCCCCTGTCCTTTGAAACAGGATCTCTAGGAGCAGTGGGTGGCATCTTGATGACTCTATCTTCCACACCCAACTGTTTTCTAAGGCATAAATTGAGCATTTGCAATGTAGCAGGAGCTGAGTTGTGACAGAGAGTATGTGCTGCCTTTGGCAGGTTGATGGTAATTCTCCAAAGAGGAGGCTTCCAGCAGATGGACTCTCCTCCAATTGCACATTGGGCTGAGGGCACTTGGTATCTCTTTTCTGAACATAAGAATGGCACATCCAGGATCATCCCTACACCTTGTCCCTTATCTAATAGCTTATGAATCTGTTCAATTTGGTTCCTCTCATTCATTTAGAATTTTGTGGTTCTTACCACACCTAACTAGATCTCCATTCTTTCAAACATTGAAATTGAGGCTCCATCAATATAGATCTAAGTGGGTTCAGAGAGGCATCACCTCTACACAGGTTTATAATAAATACTTTGTGTATTCTGTCACCAAAACTGTGCTTAGTGCTCTTATAACACATACAGAAAAGAGGAAGCAGATACAAACTGCAACAACCATCCTGGGATTTTTAGAACCCAGCCATTGTCCTAGAAGCTTTTAGGCAGTTCTGACAACACAGCAGATAAGATTCTTCAAGGTAAGCAAGAATGGGATGGGACTGAAGATATGCTCCACTGCTCTACAGTAACTTCAGGCACGTGCCCCTGGTAACCTGTGTGTACCAGTGACTCAGCTCTGCCCAGATTCTCAATCCCTTTCCCTGACTCTCCTTTGAAGACGGTGCCAGCCCTTGACCTGCAGGGCATCCTGAGAGGGTCTTTACTCAGAACTATCTGGCACAGCTGTTCCAATTTAAGAATTCTATAAGAAGTGGACAGTAGTTCTTAGCATTAGAAGAGCCACTGCTGAGGTGAGGACTTGAGGAGATGCTTCAAGGCTTGAGCAGAGTTGCTGTAAGAGACTGGCCAAAGCAGAGCTTGCTGTGTTGGTGAATCTAATTCCCTCACCTCTGTGGATCTCCATCTCAAGTAGACCTCTCACCATGGAGTGGTGGGGCCTCTCCATTGTGTCACATATCAAAAATGGTTGTTCTTAACCCATGCTTATACTCCACCTGTTCCAAAATCTGCTCCACCTAAATACACTGAGATAGAAAATTGGACTAGAGAGAGCATTGGTTTGACCCCACAGGGTTTCTCTTGATAGTCAGTGGAAAGAAGTATCTGTCATGATGCCTCCTCAGGTAAGTGCCTGGCCAGTGAACTGAATGTGGAGGTGTCTTTTTCTCTGTTGCCTGTCAAGGGAGCTCAGATGCACAGAAAGGAGCTATCAAAGTCTAAAGTAAGGTGTGTTAAATCTTATCTAGGGCTGCAGGTTCCTCTAGGCAGAAAACACTGCTTTGGGGCTATATTTCTGAGTTCTACCTCTTGAAAAGTCAGTGGGGCTGAGGCTTTGTCATCTTTTAGGTCCTGTTGCAAAAGGCAACCTTGGTCTTTTCCTAGCAGGCACGTGCCTGCATCTGTTCCTTTCACACAGTGCCCCTCAGCCTGCTGCTGTGCAGGCATTGTGGCCATGGGTGACATAACCAACAGAGCTGCTGACCTGCTTCAGACTGTCTGGAGGGCTGACAGGGGAAGCAATCAAAGGAGAATGTTTGCATGGACCATGGACAAAAGGTGAATGTGTAGGTGTGAGGCTTATTTCAGAGAGTTCTTCAGAGAACAAGGTACTGAGGTATTCTTTATTCCCATTTGCCCTTGAAGCCCTTGTTAATTCCTGAGTTTCCAGAGGTAGCAAAGTGAGGGGAGCAAAGTGAGAGGGGCTCATCATGGGAAGAAAGATGTACATTTGAGAGACAGGAGTGGCTAGTGCTGCAGACAGCCCTGCAGAGCTGGCAGCCATGCAGCTGGCATTGGCAGAGCAGAAGGACTGGTTTGCAAACTCTGTGGGTTTCACCTGACTCTGCATGCTTTGGACCAACCATTTGGGACATGGTGCTTGTGTTTCTGTGTGTGAGGAGCTGACACCTTGTGCCACTGCCCCAAGGCATGTGAGAGCCTCTGGGACCAGATATCATCAGGTATCACAGGGCTAACCTGTCTCTCTGAGTCCAGGGACTCTTCAGTCAGCCTGACAGCAAAGAAACTTTCCTACCTGACTAACATAACCCTGAAAACATCAAAGGTGGAAGAGGCTGCAGCATCCTACTTGAACTGATCTAATCTCTCTGTAGGCTCTTGTAACACAGGAGATGGATTTTCATCTCCACTGCCCCTCATCCCCAGGATAGTTCTCCACCCTCTCTTTCCAAGGGTAATTTCCAGGCTTGTTCACCTGCACCAGCCTAGTCACTGAGTTCTTCTGGCTGTGCTGATTTGCGACCCTCAAGTTGCTTTCCTGTATTTCAAATGAGTTGGGTAATTGCGTCAGTCACCCACCAGAAAACTCTCGAGGGGCTGGCATCTTTTTGCCACAGTGTTAGAACCTAATAGTATAAAGGGATCTTTTCTCATTCCAAAGCTGGAATCTGGGTAACAAAAGAGTGCATAGTCAGTTTGCAGCCTCTCCATTCCTGTTAGGCAGAGATGCTTTCCCCTGTAGTCTATTTCTTTCTCCATCTTGGCAGGCCTCACTTTTAATGGTCCTCTCTGCTTTCTGTTTCCTTGATAGGCTTCCTCCTGGCTCACTCATCCTTTGCCACATGGTGCTGTCTCTCCTGAAGTTCAGAGCAGAAAGGAAAAGAGAAATTTTGTAGGAGACACTTTGTATACAACTGTTCTCCCTTCTTTCTTTTCTCCTCTTAGCCTATACATTCCAGCCTCCTTGGCCAGGACCAGCCCGTGTACTTTAGACTGCAGCTCCTGGACACAGGTGCATCTCTGCTAGCTACAGAGCACCACCCCAGCTCAGGCCCTGGGGGGAGCAAGCAGTGTGAAAACTGCAGCTCAAGGATTAGGTGGGCAGTGGACACGAGACCTGGCCAGTGTATCTGGGAAGCTCAGCAAAAGCAGCCCTTTTGCCATTGCTTCCTGGCTATCTCTTGCCCTGTGTTCCCTTTGGTTGTGTCCTTCTTGGTCTAGACACATATTGTACCATGCAAGCCCTGTAGCTTGGCTCCTCTGTTAGCTCTTTTGGCAAGATAGATCTTTCTGTTCCTATCAATCCATGGGCATGTGATGGGACTCGATGGAAAGTGAGGTGAGGCTGGTAATTTGACACGACAGCTGATATTGGGCCTTGACTGCATTTCCCACTGGCCAGGGCTTAGCTTCACAGAGCTTTTAAGAGTATTTTTAGTCCCCAGAAAATAAAAGAGAAACTAAACCTGACTCTGTGTGCCGTCGCCTCTGCATACTCTGCTATTTTTACTTCCGACAGTCTCGGCCTGGGTCCAGCTTTTAAAAAAAGCTGGAATTATTTTACTTCCATTAAGAAAAAAACCCCAAGGCCTGATGTTATCAAGTCGGTAAGGGGACATCTGATCCCAAAGTTGTCAGGCAGACGTCTCTCCAAGGGGCATGTCAGAGAAATGCAGGGAGCTTGAACGATCGGCAGATCAGCTCTCCCACTGCAGAGGCTTGGTGCTGGCACAGACCTCTCTGCAAGAGTGCTTGGAACACGAGTGGCACCCACAGGACATTTAGAAAACTGACATCCCTGCCCCAGGCAGGATGCTGAACCGAGAAGTTCTGCACAAGTCCTGGCCCTGCCCTCCTGCCTGCAAGGTCAGAGGGGCTTGGGCAGGCAGGGGAGCTGAGAACAAGGGAGCTGCAACTCAATCCCTATGGTGTGCACCAGGGTCAGCTCCACAGCTAGGTCAGATGAGGTGCCAGGACTTTTATGCAGAGTCTCTCAAAAGGTAACAAAATTGAATGAACAGCAGCACTTTTTTTGCCATACAGGGGAATGGGAGGAGAGGGGTTGTTTCCAGGATAGATAGCCTTTATTTGAAGGAACTGCCAGCAAGATCAATTATCAAGGGGTGGTGCTTTCCAGACTTTGCCCTATGCTGTGGATCTCAACTCCTTGCTGACACAAAGGAGGGTCCAGGAGTGCCTGTGGTGGTGACATTTCTGTAGGATGAGTGTCTTCTCTCCTTTGAACTGGCCAGCTGTGATTCATGTGAGCATAGGGTTTGTGCAGGAGCTCTCTTTTGCTGCTGTCTTGTTGTGAGGCTGCAGTATCAAATCCTATGTAAGTCTTCAGTGTGGACAGTTGCATCTCATACATGGCTGCTGCACCTTGCAGTTAACACTCAGGTGGCTGCACATGTGGTGTGAAACCTGCCCGTGCAATTACAACGTACATGCCACTCAGCTTTGCTCCAGCCCTCTCTTTCTCCTTACACTCTCACTTCCATTCATATCCCAGTTTACATCCCACTCCATTTCTTCTTAGCTCAGTGTTTTCCTTCATGCTGCCTCTCTGAGCTCACTCCATTTTAATGTCTGTCCTTTAGTGTCCCTCTCAGACTTGCACTGTAACAAGCCTGCCTGTCTTAATATCAACCACAGAGGAAATCAAGCAGAGCAGCAGGTATTAACCTGAGTACCTAGATTCTACAGGTACTGATTTTTGGCCATCCTTCCATCTAGATATGACCCATTAGGCTGTCAGATCTTTAGAAAAAGAATTTTACCATGACACTTATGTCTGGAGTGTCACAGTCAGGCATTCTGGGGTTGAAATGCTTTTGTTTACTAGTGCCTGTGGGTCACTGCACTCAGCAGCTGGAGCTGGGATGTGCTCTGTGGGGCTCAGCCTGTTCACCAGCTCTGTGGCTGGAGTGATGATGACAGGGTAGAATTGTGGCTCTGCAAGTGCTGATTGAAAACGTTTGCCTCAAGGAGTGTCACACGGGAAGGGGAACAAGAGGAGGACAAACAGTGGTTCAAAATTAACAAGCTGAAGTCCTTGGGCAAACAGACCTCTATCTGCTCAGTGGGGGAAGGAGGGATGGAGGGTAAATCTCTCTGCGTCTTCCTTATCTTTTTTTAATGCACTTAAGTCCCTTGTGTCCTTATAATCTGATTGAGGGTCCCTAATGCTGCTGCAACCTGTGCAGCCATCCCTCTGCCAAGCACTGGAGGATGGCATTCTCCTTGGGAGGAGGAAACAGGCTCCTTCCCCCATTTCCTCCCTACTCCTCCTAGTTCCCCCTCCCCACTGCTTAGCAAACAGCACAGCAAAACCATCCTGGAGGGCTGTGTGTTGGTTTCTGCCAGCTGAGAATGGCATCTCCCTCCTTCCCTCCCCCTGGACACTGGTGTGAGGGAATGCACCCACCAACGATCCTTATCTGGGAGGGTCCTGGGAAGATGTGATTCAGTCCTGAAGTCTTGGCAGCCTGTTCTGGATTCCTCTGTAATCTATCAACAGTGTATTCCTGACCCTTTTAATTTTCATACCTGGTTGTTTGGTTTACTGGCAGTCACAGAAATTTGTGTCTCTCCCTTCTCTCCTGGCTTTATAAGTAGGTGTCATTCATTCAGCAAAGCGTGGAATAGAGGACTTCTTTCTTAAGAAACCAGAGCACATTTATAGAGGGAAAGAAATCATGGATAGAAATTAAAACTTCCTGCTTCATCCAGGATTTTATTACTGCTGTTCCTCAGGGATCTCCCTAGATAACCTCAGGTTTGGGATTCCCTGGCTGTCCTTTTTGAAATTGCTCTCTGAAGCGTGTTTGGGCTCCCAGGAAGGAGTCTTGCCCACAGGCTACCTGCCACTGGAAATGGAGGTAAAAGGAGCAATAGACATAATTTTCAGAAACAATACCATGTAATGGAAGAGAAAGGTGGTACTTAGGGATGCTGATGAATTCTCCATACAGAGTAAGAAATAGAAAATGGGGCAGGGGAAAGAAATTAGTGCGACCTGAGTTCACCATTACCAGCTTCATAACTTTCTCTCCATTTTCAACATCTGCTGTCCTCCCATAGCAGCCACCCACAGCAGCAGTTCCCTTGCTCTGCAGAGCTCCGAGCCTGCTCATTCCTGCTGTTCCTGCTCAGTGGGAGATACTGCTGCCAGACTGAGTGTTGTTGGCCTGGTATTCCTGTTGCTTAGGGGTCCAGCAGCTGGTAGTGTCTATCAGTCAAGTTGTTGTGGTGCTCTAGCCACGATGAGTATCAGGATCTAGATGTTCTTGCAAGTAGCGGTTTCAGGTGGTGCAGGTGTGGCTGGTGTGAGCATTACAGCAAAAGCTTTCTCTTCTCCCTGACAGAGTAAGCAAACATGGCATTGAAATGCAGTGTGACAGACATGCCTCCTTCTAGGGTAGAATATTTGCCAGCAGACTGCAGGTTTTTTCAGGTGTACAGGTTGTTCAAAAAGTGTCACTTCAAAACTGATGTGGAGTGTTTGCTTTTAGTTGTTTGTGTTTATGTAGCCGTATGATTGCAAAATATTAATGATTTATGTGATTAGTAAGTGTATCACATAATTGGTTCCCATGATCAGACTAGATAAACTCCTGTGTGTTTCTAAGGAAGTACTTGTATAGTGTAAATTCAAAATTTTATTCTAATCAAATACTCCTATATTTACCTTGAAAGATTTTTTTTCCCGAAGCTGTGTCTGCCAGCAAGACTGAGTTACCCCAGTCTCAGAGACTGATTATCTGAGACCATATGGCTGGTCAGAAATAGCAGACAACTGCACAAATATCTATGGGGTTTTTTTCCACAATTTCTTTTTAACATTGTATTTTGCACTAATAGGACAATTTAGTTGCTGTTCCTGGTCTATTGATGGTGCTATGGTTTTTTACATGGTGACAATCTCTGGTACTTCCCAGTCACTGGGAATTGTTTTCAAAGTGCAGTTTCCAATTTGATTCACTGTATTTTGAAAGAGCTGCAACAAATTCTTCAGTGTCTCCCTACTTCATCTTTATCATTGCTTTATTGTAGTCAAGGTTGTTTCTATATATTTGGATCCTACTTTTATTACAGTTGCCTTACTTGATCAAGGCTGAAACATCTTTGTTGAATTCATAGTTCATTATCTGTTTGCTATTTCAAATATAAACAGTGAGAGGTCACAGAACATTTAACTTCTCATTTTAAAGAACAATCTAAAAGCTTATTTTTATGACTGCAGGTTTGATTGACATTTAAAGTCTTTTTTTTTTTTTAAAGCAGGATCATGTGGAGGGCATTAAAGTCTGAAGCTTTTCATTTGCCCGTCAGATTTATAGTGATTCAAGAGTTTGAATGGGTTAATTTCTGTCTTCATTCATGTTTTGAATAAAAGTAAAGCTCAGAGCAGCATGCTTAGAGCTGGAGGCAGTCTAGCTGGTATTGAGATTGATGGGTTCAGCTGAGATCTCAAGTGTTTGGGAGAGAGAAGCTCCCTGGAGTGTGGGGAGCATCTTACTTAGCAAATTTTAGTATTTGCACGTCAAGGTTCCGTAAGACACTAAGGAATCACGAGAACTTTTCTGGTTTCACCTGCAGGTGTTCGTCTGGATCGAGTCCGTGGAGGCCGTCAGAAATACAAAAGGAGACTGGATTCTGAGAGCAGCACTTATCTGAGCTTACAGATCCCTCCCCCAGCCAAAAAGCCATGTACGTATTGGTCTAGAATTGTGGTCCTCTGAGCTGCCACTGTATTTCTTTAAACTGGTCTCTCAGAAGATACAGTGTAGCAATTGTCACTTTCCATTCCTGCATCTGTCAACAGCACTGAAATTTTTGTTCTTACGATCATAGTGTAGAGATAGATTAGACAGGCCTAAGTACAGCTCAGGTACTGTATTCATTGTACCTTGGGTTAAATACCACACCTTTCCTAAGAGATTATGTAAATCCATTTAGTGATATTCTGATCTTTTCTTTTACCCAAGCCATGTTAACAAAACCGGTCCCATGCTGATTTCTCTCTTCAATAGTACCCATAGCTCTTTAGACTTCTCCACATCCCACCAACTGATTGCTTTTACCTCCTCCTCCCCTCACTGCACCTACCTGAGACAATGACTGGCAACATTTCAGCAGCTTCCTGCTTTTGTGATCCCTGTGCAGAGCTGGTGTGGCACAGGCAGATCACTACAACTTGTGGTTTTCTGTTGAGACCAAAACCATTACTGAGGTCCATGGGGCTCTGTAGTCAGGTCTTAGCCCAGGAGGGTTCACCTTATGTCACGAGACATACAACAACTTCTCCTTTGACATGTGCAGTGACTAAGATCGTCTCCCACTTGCTGGTGGCTGAGCCAGAGAAGATTTATGCCATGCCTGATCCAACCATGCCGGAGAGTGACATCAAAGCCCTGACAACCCTCTGTGACCTGGCAGACAGGGAACTGGTGGTGATCATTGGCTGGGCAAAGCACATCCCAGGTAAATGGGGAATTACAAGGGTGTAAGCATGAACAGCAAAGGGACCTATTATTTATCTCTGTGCTTATCAGTTTTGGCCTCAACTAGGACTTTTTCCTATAGTGATGGGTGGAAAGTACTGTTACAAAAAACTGCTAGTGATGGGCTCTCATTGGTAACAAAGTCCAATGCAGCCTATGATGGAGGTGCATAAACTGGTCACTGTACATGTGTGTGCCCTGGGATTACGCAGAAGGGTTTGATATGATACAATGAAGTTCTCTGTTGTATCCTAGTATTGAGTGGCCCAGTGAAAGCATTTGGGAAACAGCCTCAGGGATGGTATGGTGGACTTTTGTGGTTTTGCACTATATCAACATGACCTAGGCCTGCTGTGTTCATAGATGAATAAATATGATGGCAGTGACTGGACTTTATTGCTAATTACAAGGCAGATACACACCCTCTCAGCAGTGGGCATTCTTGTCCAGACTCAGGAAAGCTTGTCATAATGGATTTGTCACAGAACAAATCCCATGGTGATAGACAACGTGCTATTGCCAGTGAATCTCAAGGCTTCTTTGTTGACAGATAATGAGGACAACTTATTGGCAGTGTGACTGGCCTTGGAAGGCTCACTGAGTTTCTGTAGTGTGTGTCTGTGTGATTGAGTGACATAACAAGTGTCCCACACCTGCAGGTAGGGTGGACCGAGGCTGGAGGAGCAGATACGGCCCTCAGTGTTGAATTCTGTGTTTTTCCCAGATTTGGATTGGGAAGGGAAAATTCCCCCCTTTCTCTAGTCTCTTTCCAAGCCCACCAGAAAGAGATAGGTTGGATTTTGTGTGGAGAAGGCTAGCCAGGGAACTTAGGGGATATCCTTGGGATTTACAAGGCTGCTTTCCAAAGATTGCTTCAGACATTCACTATGAACAGCTCACTAAAGCTATAAACAGCTCACTTCAGCTATCTCCTGCCTTCTGTCCCCTTTCCTTGTGTCAGGAGAATATATGAGGCTCTGATACAGGATCACAGGATTTATTGCATGCTGTCTATGTCTTCCACTGCATGGGTCTGTGTTGTTTTGCTTTGCTTCTTGGCTTTAAGTTCTTCATTTTTTGATGAAGTATCTTAACATGAGTGATGACACACTTTAATTTTCCCATGTATTTTGTTTCTTTCTGTTACTCCTCTTTTGGCTTTTTGGTAGTTGCTTTTCTTTTTCCAGAGAGTATTTCTCCTGGGACCTAAGAGTTGATGCTTTTCTGGGCTATATGGAATATGGATTGTTATGAGATAGGACTGTGAAGTCTGAAGAAACTTTTTCAGGACAGTATTTCTGAGAAGAGGTTAATCTTGGTGGTGCCCTTCTTACATGAGATCTGCTGTATCTGCAGGGATTATACCCATCACTAGTGCTGGAATCCCTCTGGGGCTGATTCATCACAAGTGGGGTTACAGTGGTGATTAGAGAACTCAGCCTGGATTGCTCTACTAACCCAATACTTGGGGTGTTAACAGGAATGGGTTTAATGCAATGCAATTAGCTGCTGTGGCTGTCCAGTGAGGTGATGTTGCACATCCCTCTAACCTTGGCTATTTCTGTTCACACAGAGTGCATTGCTGTAGTTCCCTACTTGTGGCTGTGGGATGAGCCGAGTTCCTACTGAGTTTTCCAGCCTGGCAATTCTATCCCAGAACAGGAGTATAGTAGAGATTGCTCCTGCGCTGTGAAAGGGGCTCCTCCTCTCCTTTCTGAAATCAGGACATATCTACCATCATCTCAAATTTTTCTGTGTATTCTCCTCTCCTATCAAAGGCCCTGCAACACAGTAACAGCCGCAGTAATCAGCCTGGCACAATTCAGACCAGCAGCAGTATTTTACAACAGGACTGGGCACAGGCAAGAGCTCAATGATTGTTATATAAGACAGCAGTACTGAGAAAAAAGATAATAAAAGACAGTTCATAATAATGGAACAAAATACTCTGTAGTTCTTCAACAAGTATGAAACATACTGAGTTATGCAGCAAGGGGGCAGAGCAGGGCAGGGCCAGGAGCCTGCCAGGTGTGTAAATTGTCTATGCCGTGTATTGCTGCCTTCCAGAGATTTTGAACAAAACATGACATTGCTTCCTGTGTGCATAAACTCTTGGTCAGAGAAGGATGGACAAAGGAGAAGAAGTCACATATTCCTGCCTTGTATTCACACTAGAATTAGTAAAGAAAGGTGTGACACTTAAATCATGCCAACCCTGAAGTTGTCAACACAAACTTCTACCTCACGGTGTTAGCAAATAAAATCAGTAAAACTTAAACACACTTTCCTATGATAACAGTAAAGCACAATTTAATTGTGTTTAGTAAATGTTATTAACTCAATAGCCTTATTAGCCATGAGCTCAAAAGCCACACTTAGCCAATGTGGAGCTTTTCCCTTCTGTACGAGGCCCCCTCCCCACTACTCACCCTCCCCCCATGCAAATTGTCTTGGAACAACATCCACCTCTTCTTCTTGCTTTGATGCAGGGTGACGAGACTTCTCTTGAGGGGTGATGCTGAAGGCTCTCCCAGGGTGGCTGTTGTGCTATTCTCACCAGGAAGACGTTAGTACTAGCACAGAATGAAATATGGCAAGTGGAGTGACAGCAGCTGTGTCTGGAGTGGCCTCAGATCCTATAATTACATCTCCTTTTATTACCTCTGCTAATGGCCCTCCAGGATGACAGAAATGATAATAAATTAACAGATTATGAACTCCACTTGCCACAAATTATGTGACTTTTTTTTTTTTTTTAATTCTAGGAGCTCCCACTGCCAAACCACTGAAATAATAATAAAGAAAAAATAAAATTTAAAAAAAAAAACAACCTGAATGTCAGATCAGCTATTGCAAATAAAGCAACTTTTCTCAAGGCGCACCTGGAAAGGAGGGAAATATAAGGGCAGCTCTGTGCTAGAGTCAGGGGCTTCTCTTTTGGGGCAGTGGCGGATTTGGCACCTTTCAGGGTCAGACTTGAGAAAAGCTGCAAGAAACAGATCACTAAGGGCATTTTCTGGATGCTGGGCCATCAGCAGCTCACAAATGCAAAACAGTTGTATTCTAGCAATTCCTGGGAGCTGTAAGATGACAGAAAATTTCACAACTAGAGGCTCCCCAGTGTTATAATCCTTTAATAGCAAGCCTGTGATTTTGGCCAGGTGAAATTAACATTTACTTTTCCTGATCTCAACTTTTATAGCATGAGAGAGTTATATGATCTTCCCTTTACTGCAGTAATTCAGGGACAGTCCTTTAGTCCTTGTACTCCACATGTGTGAACACTGGAGGAAAAGGGTCCCAATTCTGTCAGACATTTCAAGTCCAGACTTGACATCCATAGCACTCCCTCTTCCCACTCACCTGCTGGAGCTGGAGTTGTTGGCTACCTGGGAATGCTTCTGGCCAGGGGCCTTCCCAGGTGGGTGGGGCAATTGCAGCTGGCTTCTGTTCTTCTTGGCAAAGGGTAAAATATAGTGTCTCCTGTTCTCACCTGCCACAGCAGCCTCTGGGAAAGGGTGATTAATAGAGATGCTGTGTGTACAGGCTACTGCTGGAGTTAAATCAATTTTTCTACTTTATTCTCTAGCAGAAAAGTATGAGCCATGCCTGTCCTGGCCCTTCTCACTCTACTACATGACTGTTTCTCAATCTTTAAGAAATTTTGTTGGCAGACTGCAGTGAGGCAATGGACTAATGCCTCTTGTAACTGAGATGGGGAATGAACATACAGAAAGGCCACATGACTGATCCAGAAAATGGACTTAAGGCAGCAGCCTAAATGCTGGACTTATCTCTGTGGTCAGAGCTAGGAGAGGGATGTCCAAAGGAGAGATCTCAGGTTCTAAAGAGTGGAACAGTGGCTGTGCACCTTTTCTCTGATCTCAGGACTAATCTCATCAGTTCCCTGTGCATCAGGCTGAGCTGTGGAGACAGGATCCCAAGCACTGGAGCTGCAGCAGCCTGCCCTTGGACTGAGTCAGGAGGGCTGCATTCCAGAGCAGCACAGTTCTGAGTGCAGGGCAGAAGGGTGAGGTAAAGGACAAGGCACCCACCTCCCAGCCTGAGCAAGAGGTGGGATTCAGCAGGGCTGTGTGGAGCACAGGCTGTGCTGTACAGGAATCAGTCTCACAGTCATGGAGCTGGATTTGCAGCTCTTCTCCCCAGTAGCCTGGACTCCTCTTTAGCTGTTCCCTCTGGCACTCCTCCCCAATGGTTTATTGATTCTTCCCTCCCACCCACTGCTCCCCTCAGACCTTGCACACACAGCACGTGACAGCTGATTGGTATCTGTTAATTAATGTGGCCTGGGGCCTCTTTTCTATTCAGTGGCCTGATAAGGGAAATTGGATGTCCAAGGGCTGCCAGGCCATTATCACCCTTTGCTTCCCCTGGCAACACAAACACAAAACATGGCGTAGAGATAAATAAATACCACTAACCCACCCTTCTGCCTTCCCTTCCCCAGCTGAGATAGTGCAGATAGAAAAAGAGATCCCACAGTCAGTCAATATAGCAATCATCAGCTCTTTTGTTAATTGCCAACTTGATAACAAGAGAAATCAAATGATCATCATGGTGGCTGTCTACATAAGCCCCGATGTGGGGCCAAGAGCAGTGAGCAGGGTGGGGTGTGGGATAAAGAAGTCCAGCTGAGCTCTGCATGCAGCCAGTGGAGCTGGGAGGCTTCTGCATAGAGGATCATGAGTTCACAGGTCTCTTGGTGATCCCCAAAGCTTCATATGCACCTGGAGAGAAAACTGACTGGGGAGGCTGGTGGAGCATCACCCTCCCAGCTGAGGCATGCCTGGAGGTCCCATTCTTTCACAGCCCTAGGAACCTTTAGAAGCAAGGGGCTTCCAAAAAAGTACAATTTCTTCCTGTCCATGGTGGGCAAAATCTGCCTTGAGAGGACCAACACACTGTGCTTGACATTCCTGTTTGTAATGACTGTTAGAGTGCCCATCTTCCAGGATCTTTCAGGGGTACCAGGTATGGAGGGTATAACACACAGTTTTCCTTCCCATGCACTTTTTTCCCCACCTTAAGGTGGCCATTGCCTCTGTGATTTGTCCTCTCCACTTTCTCTCAAGTGGACTCTGGGGCTGTCAGGGTCTATATTTGCTCTTTCTGTATTTGGTGAGGATATTTGGTTCACTGTGGGCACTGGCGCCATTGCTACCAGGTTTGGCTATGATTTAGGTACTCGTATGGCACCACAAAGGTATTTTTACCATTGGGTAGGGTTGTAGGCAGAGCTGCTGGTATGGAGATCAGAGTGTGATGAGGAATAAAAGAGGATTCTCTTCACAAATGTATTCATTTTTGAACACATTTTGGTGCTTTGTTGTGGCAGGACTTTTTCTTATGTTTGCTAAAATAGAGATTGTCTGTTCAGGCCTGTGCCATTCCCTCCTATCCCATCAGAAGCCCTCTTTTCTGCCATCTGGAGCTCTTCTCTGGTCTTTTTTCAGCTGGGACAGACTAAATGGGCTGCAGTTCAGACCTACAGAGGAAGAGTGGGAAGGCAATGTGGTACAAAACAGCTGCTGCTATGAAAGAAGCAGTGGTCACTGGAAAGAGGTTGTCACGAGCCTTGGGCTGCCAGAAATGCAATCAGAGCATCAGAACTCCTGTTTGAGGCTGTGGGTGGCCATAGGAGCAAAGGGGAGGGTGAGAGCCATCTGTGCTGATTGCTACAGAAGCAGGGTCACTTCAGTGAGCTGTTTGGGGATTTTTAAAGCAGCAGGTCAGTAGGGAAGAGTGCATGGTTTGAATCTCAGGGAAGCTAAGGACCCTGGTCTAATAGAGGCTTTGCTGCACACCCATTTGACCCTGCTTGTCTTTTGCCCTGTTAGGGTTCTCCAACCTGTCCCTTGGAGACCAGATGAGCCTTCTGCAGAGCGCCTGGATGGAAATTCTCATCCTGGGCATTGTGTACCGCTCCCTGCCCTACGAGGACAAGCTGGTCTATGCTGAGGACTACATAATGGATGAGGAGCACTCTCGTCTGACAGGGCTGCTGGAGCTCTACCTGGCCATCCTACAACTGGTGCGCCGCTACAAGAAGCTCAAGGTGGAAAAGGAGGAGTTTGTCACACTCAAAGCTCTGGCCCTCGCCAACTCAGGTACAGCCCTGGCCCAGCCACTCGTGCAACCAGGGAGTCGAGGCTCATGCTGTTATTTGGCTTGGGAGGAGACTAGAGCCTACTGCCTAAGAATCTCTGCCTGTGTCATGCAACATTCTCAAAGCTCTGCTCTAAGCTGCAAAACAGGGAGAGATGAAGTTTCCTGCTGCTAGAGCCCCAGCTGTGCTCTGACCCTGTAGCAGGGAGTGGAACAGACAGGGATGGACTGGTTGCTGGTTTCAGGCAGTAAAAGGGTCTGTGGAGGCCTTTTCCACTAGCAAGCTAACTCCAGTGCCTTGAGCTCAGAAAAGGGATGTGAGGCACACTTGCATCCACCTCAAAAGTGTTGGTCAGATACAGCAAACAGGGAAACCCTGGTCCCAATTTCAAAAAGCTGTGGAGTTGGGCTGTCTGACCCTGTCCCAGAGATATTCAGTGACCAGAGACACTGAATCCCCCTTTAACTGGGAGACAGTGTGGATGTAGATTGCAGCCCTCAAGGCAGCAGGCTGCATTGTATCAAAGTCAGCCAGACACAGATTTACTCAGGAGTCCCATCTGAAAGGGAAACTGTAAAGCTACTGTGTGACAAGGGCTCCCTCTACATCCCCTGAGTCTCATTGTCTCACATCAGATCTCTGCCAAATTTGCATCATGCAGGTCACAGAATTCACCCTTGCAGTCCAGCCCTGAAAACAGCATCTGTGTTTGGCTGAAGCCACTTTACAGAAAAACACTCAGTGTGAAGGATTAAAAGAGGGTGAATCCACATCTTGCTTGGCAGCTGACTCTAATAGTTAATCATTCTCTCAGTTATAAAAAAAAAAAAAGGCACCATATCTTTAATGTCTGTTTCTCTGAGTTCATCCTGGAAAGAATGGTCTTTGTTGAGCTGGGTCCTATGACTCTGGGTCTTTTTATACCTGATAGCTTGACATGATAAACTTCCTGTTCCATAGCTGCATTCCTTGGCTATGGATATATTACTTCAAGTGTATGGACATGTTCCAGGATTCTGTGAGGCTGCCCTGTCCTCACCATTTTACACCATTCTGTCCCTGTTTGCCATCCATTCACTCCTTAGCAGTAGCAATTTAAAAGAAAGAAAAATTTCCTTACAGCTCATTGATAAAAATGTTGAGTAGCAGCTGGTTTTTTTACGGATCCCTGTGGATTTCCATGAGAAAACTCCTTCTTCAGGGATGATTCACCACTGATAGCTACTGTGAGATCTGTCATCTAGCCAGTTACTAATCAATTGAAAGTGTTCTTTATTGATATTGCATAGTGCTAATTTTTTAATGAGAATGTCCTGTGGTCCTAAGCCAAGTGCCTTATAAAAACCTAAGTCTATTATATCTGTGCAGTTAACTTTATCAACCAAACTTGTAATCTCATCAGAGAATGAAATCAAGTTTGTTTGACAAGACCTCTCTTCCCAAGTATCATGTTGACTGGCAGTAAAATCACAGAATCATTTATGATGGAAAAAACCTTAAAGATCACCACTTCCAACTGTTAACCCAGCACTGCCAACACAAGTCCAACACAAAACCATGTCCCTAAATCCCATGTTTACATGTCTTATAAATGCCATCTTATTAGTCTTAATTGAATGTCACCTTTATTTTTCGCTTTATTTTTGCCCTGGTAGCATCAGGCTAGTGCAGAAATTATCAGATAAGACCTAGGAAAATGTGTGCATCATTAGAACTTTTCCAGTCATCTTGAATTTCTTAAAAATACCAAGACTTATTAATCATTAATCTGCCCTAGATGACCCTCAGCCAGTAATTTTAGAACTCTTAAAGCCAAGTTATCCAGCTCTGCTGATTTCTGTAAAGTTTGTCTTAACAATTCTAATATCTTCTTGCATAAACAACAGACTATGAAGTCTTCATCATCTTCTTATAATGCAGGTATATAAAGCTTCTCTTTTCCAAATAAGACAGAAGTACTCTCAGTGGACTTCCATCTACTCTGCACTGCTATTAATAGGTTAATCATCTCCAGTTGAAAAGAGCCCCCATACAAATGATCATTTTTCTTCTATTCCTTAAATATTTATAAAACTTCTTTATTGTCCTTAGCCCTTCAAGCCATGGCTTTTCCTCCTATGTCCTTCATTTCCCTTATCGTTTTTCTGCACTTCATAACTTTGTTCCCTTTTTCAATTTCTCCTACATTGCTTTTTCAGTTTTAATTGCTGCCTTCACTTTGCCACTGAACCAGGATGGGCAGATGGCCAAGGCTAGCCTCTCTTCTCTGTGCTATGGTGGCTATGGGTGATGTAATCAACTTGTTAAAGAACCTGTCTACCAGGGGGGTCACAGGATTAAACAGGGAGAAGGGCTCCTCAGAGAGACTGAAGTGCTAAGGTAGCAGTTGTGACAGGAGAAGTGCCACACTGGGACATGGTCCTTGCTGTGGACACTGCTGTCCAGTTCTTCACAGTGCAAGAGAAGCACTCTCTGCTGTTGTTGCTCACTGAGCTTTCAGAGTAAACCCAGAGTAAACCTTGTGAGACAGTCTCCACAGGAGTGGAGTAACACTGAACAAAGAGCAGAACAACCAATACTCATCAGATGCTTTGGGATTCCCTTTCCAGTGCTGTGGAGTAAAGAAACCAAGGTCAGGGTCAGGAGGCACCAGTTAAAGCATGCTCTCAGCTGGATGGAAAAAATCACTCTGGCTTCAGTGGTTTCTCCTAGTGCAGCTAAAAGTGTAGCTCTGTAAGAGCATAATCCACGAAAGTCCTGCTTTGTTATTTGTATTGAAACATACGAAAGTAAAGCATGGGATTTTGTTTTTCATGTATTTAAAGCTTCTCATGGCACACAGGTAAGGAAGGTGGAATAGGGCAAGTGTATTTTATCTATTATTGCAACTTAACATTGAACCTTTGCATTCTTTTAATGCCAGTTATTTCTCCTAGTGTATTTTTGACAGGGATAAACTTACAGAGCCTGCATGTGTGTGCTTGCATGCAAACAGCTGGTTCCTAAAACAGGAGGAAAGCAGTTTGGGCCAGGCTTCAACTTCTTTGAATCAGAGATAGGGCTTAAAGATGAACACCTAGATTAGCACCTGTGCTGCCTAAACCTGCTTTTTGCCTTCCCCCCCATATAGATAAATTCTGGGTGTACTTGCTCATGCAACCCAAGTTCTAGGGGCTTATGCAGCCCTGTGTATACTGACCCTTTGGTTCTAGGAATTCAAACAAATGAAAATAGAAGTGGCAGCTCACTCACTCTTTACTAGAGAAGAAGCTGACAGTAAACTGAGTCCTTGATGTGATACACCAACAACACACATGCTGGTATTGGCAAAGATAATTCAAGGGATCTCTTTCTTTAATAAGTGAATTTTAAAAAAACTGAGGGGTGAATTCTTAATCCCCAGAGCAGCAGGCAAGTCCCAAACAATAAAAAAACAATTTTTTTACAGAGTAGAGGTGCTGTAGACCTAATTTGTTACCCTTCAGAGTCAGCAATCCATTTTTAAGCATTCCTAGGTCCTCTTTCCTTAGGAATAAAAACTGATCAACCTATGTATTGAGGAGCCCTCTAGGTTAGCATACAGCAGACATTCATTTTAGGACATTCCAGACTGGCCAAAATTTATTTGCTCTTTTTTTTCTGCAATGCATTTTAATGCTAACATGGAGTAAGCAAGGTCTGGATCTGGCAAAGGGATGTATAGCAAATTCTGAATTAATGGGTCCTGTAAGGTTCCCATTCCTGTCAGAGCTGCAAGAACAGAGGTGAGGAAGCAGTGAGCCTCATCCATTCTCACATCTGCTCTGTACCCCGTGCCAGCAGTGCTGGAGAAGGGCTCCAGGTATGAAGCCCAGCTTCTAGGCCAGCTGACCCTCAGGGATATGGTCAGGCAGCTTGCCCCCACCTCAGTGCTCTGATAGCTGTAAAAATTCATAGCTATTGATTTCGTAATTAACAGTTTATCAATGCCATCGACACCAGTTCACTGATGGATTGCAAGGAAATTAATCCTGCGATGTTGTTTTATTTTTTGCAGTCAGCTGCCAATTTTGAGCTTCTTTCAGCAGAGTGTGGTGGGGGTGGGGCAGGCTTTGATCTATATTTCCCCAGTTTCTCTCACTGTATACACTTAGTTATTTAGTGCTGTTAAGTCTTGTCACCTTACAGAAGCCAGGTGGCAGAAGAGCAGTTTTGGGATTCTGTCTAGGGTACAGCAGCATCAGTACCCAAAAGCAGAGCACCCACTTTGTTCTGAAGCATGGCTCATTGCACAGTAATTCTAGCACCCTCTGGGATCTGCAAACTCTGACAGGCTGTGATTACTTCTCCCCCTTGTGCCCCTAGCCAGAAGGACATTAAACAGAAACAATAGAGGACATTCCAGCTTTTGATACTTCCAGTCTTCAAAATGACCTCTACGACTTGGCAGAAAGCAGATCTCACTCACTTCTCTTGGATTGTGTATGGAAGTTTTTCAGAGGTGCTACCTGGCTGGGAGAAATTGCCAGACTGACTTGGCAACATGCTTCTTCCTCTCTACTTTTCAGAGTCAGCCTCTGTGTCTAGCTCAGGTCACTGTGATGACCCAGCAGCCCTCTTCTGAGCTTCTTTGCCTGGTCTCTTGGATAAAAAGTGTAAATGTATCAAGAATCATTCTTCAGTAGGCTTCTTGGGAATACTTCCCTTTAATACCATCTTAATTAGTGCATTCCTTTTAAACAGCTTCTTAAACAGCTTTCTTGCTAGACATAATATTTTCCCAACTGTTGTAATACTTTATAAATCATGCATCATAAATAGCATTTTTGCCATAAATGTATCTCACAAAATTCACAGTCTCTAATTTGTGTTGTGCTCTCCATAAAGATGACACATGTTTCTAGAGAGATTTTGGCACTTCAGTCAGCTTTCCTCCCCTTCACTGCTGTCACTCTGGGGAACCCGTGTCCTCACATTTGTGTTTGTGTGTAGGCTGAGCCAGAGCACTGCTGCACTGCAAAGCCCAGGCTGTGATGGCAGGTGGTGCAACTACACGTGTGCACGTGTGCTTGCCATACTGTCTCTTTGCCATTGCTTCTGGATTTGTTGCCTTGTGGCAGGAATCATTATCAATAGGTTCAGTATTGATTAAAACTCTCTGAAAAATGAAGACAAGGCAACAGTGGCTCCAGCTCTGTCATGGTCGTAGGAAAGAAGCACATATCAGCAAGATGAAAAAGGAGAAAACCTTTGGTGATGCTGTGCCTCTGTGCTCTTTGGTGCTGCCCTCTGAAACCATGATTTACCCCCAAGTTTAGCAGTCTGTGTTCAACACGATTCCCTGCCTCAACCCTGCACTGCGTCCTTACTAGCTAGCTACCTTTGCTTCACATACACACACAGGAACCTTGCAAACCCTGCTAGTCCCTCCAACAGCTCATAGAAATCTGACTGGCAACCTAAGGGAATAGGCCTTGCAGGAGCTGTGGGTTTCCTTTATTTCAGCAGGAAACTCTCTGAGCAGCTGCTGGCAGTCCCTGACATCAGGGGCATATGCACAAAGGTGGGTCTGGCAACACCCCTGGGCACACTGGTTGTGACCTACTGGGGCTTTTCTGTCTTGCTGACACCCTTAGCAGCTGCACAGCAATTAGGCAGTTTAGACAGATGAAGCGCTATAGCAGTGTTAATTATTCTTAATGAGATTGCTCCCAAGCGGCAGCACAGCAGCTGCTGCCCCTTGCAGGGTGACTCTCCCCATAAGGAGCATAGAGGGCAAGTGAAAGTGCAAATCACAAAGGCCCCTGCCTGACCCCTGCATTGCATTGGGGTGGCTGGCACCACCACCTACCCCTGGCAACCCTAGTGTCCCTGCACTGCTAGGGCCAACACACTGGGCTGCTGCCGAACTTCATGCAGCAGCACCGTGCCTGCCAGCAAGCTTTAAGAAACAAACCAAACCTACACCAACACTCCTCACCCCCAGCCCTGGGGTAGGGGGCAGGAGGAACAAAAAAATACCCACAAGAACAGATAGGAAGGAAAAGAAACAGCTTCAGGGCCATAAAGGTTTTTCTTTCCCATGTCTGACTTGTCTGTTTGCTGTCTTTTCTCCCTCACCCCAGACTCCATGCACATAGAGGACATGGATGCAGTGCAGAAACTCCAGGACCTTCTCCACGAAGCCCTGCAGGACTACGAGCTGAGTCAGCGCAATGAGGAGCCCCGGCGAGCAGGCAAGCTGCTCCTGACCTTGCCCCTCCTGCGGCAGACGGCTGCTAAAGCTGTGCAGCACTTCTACAGCATCAAACTGCAGGGCAAGGTTCCCATGCATAAACTCTTCCTAGAAATGCTAGAGGCAAAGGTCTGACAGCCCCAGCGCCAGCCAGCAGTGGCCGGGGAACAAACTAGAAACAAAGATGCAGACAACGGAGCAATCCAAGCAGCAGCAGCAGCCACCGCCGGCTTTTATCTCCAATCATTTATTATGGAAGAATTATTTAATGTCTATCTGTCGGCATGACTGCAGAATCTTGTGTACAGGAGGGGGGAAACTTTTAATCAGTCACCTGTTTCTCTTTTTTTCGTTGTTTTCTCTGTGGGAAATACCAGATTATGCTCTTGCACTTGTTGAGGCATCATGGGGGCTCAGCCCCTCTGATCAGTGATGCTCTCAGCGCTGTCCAGGCTGCCTGCTCCCCAGCTCCCTCTGCCAGTTCTGGAGGGGGAGTGGGGACAGAAGCAGGAAGAGAGGAAGAATAGAGTCAATACAAACTTTATCTGCTGGTGTTATGAGGGGTCAGTTAGAAAGGGAAGCAGCCATGGCCCCTCTTTTTGTCACCTTTCTGCCTCTTACCATAGAGTAGATGCTCCTTTGGAGAACAATGCTGCTGGACCTCTCCTGAACAAAAAGGCTGCCTCCCAGACTCCTCTAACACTTGTACATACAGGCCCCACTTCTTACTGGGAAAGATGCTCCTAACTGTGTAAGATATTCTGCGACCTTGTACAGTGTGTCATTACGCCTGGCTAGTCCCTCCCATGTACAATCCCCACAGGCCCCTGAAGAGGTAGGATGTATATCCCTGAGAAAATGCAAGTCTTTCCCAAATGGCAAGACAAAAGAGCCTGATGTTATGCTTCAGTGCTGGGTTGACTTGATAATCTCTGCATCCTCTCCTATGTGGTGCTAACTACAATTCTTCCACACTTTTCACCCCATAGTGTATCACACCTGCCTCTTCAGCTCAGCTGAGTGCCATTCCCCACCTGTTCCTTGTGGCAGAGAACACAAGGCTTTGTCTGCATGGTTACTGCCCAAGTATAAATACACCCCAAACCAGATCTTTCCTAGACTTCATTACAGCTCTTTGGCTCCACAGAGACTTTAGGCTTCTTGCCAAATTCTAGTTAGGAATCAAGGGCACTGCTTTTCAGAGGAGGCAGCTCTAGAGCCTGAGAGATTGCTTTCTTGTGGCAGCCTAGGGAAATAAATTAGAGGATGGCATGAAACCCCTGATAGTCCAACTACTGTCTTCCCCTGCCTCATCCCATTATCCTCAACAGCAGGAAAAGAGCTAACATACCTGGGGCTGGTAGGAAGTTCTCTTGCTGATCAGAAAGCAAATACTTGACCTTGAGGTGGTGGGAGAAGAGCAGGGGGAATGTTTATTTACTCCTCTTATGTAACCAGGTTCCTGCTGTCTCCAAGACCTGGTTTAGATCTGCTGCCTAAGCCATAACTGCTGCATTCCCAGTAGCCAGAGGGGAATGTAGGTGACTGATAAAACTGACTGTTGGTGTTCTCTGAAACTTTATTTTCTAGGTCACTTAGTTTTAAGCCATCCTGAGCTGATGAAACCTGAGTATATTGTCTTTTTTTGTGGTCAGCAGCATGGCAGTAGAGGTGAGAAGAAACCTCTGATCTTCATTTGAGACACCACTAACTCTATTGCCTCTGTTTTCCTCAAGCTTCCACCTCTTGCTAGCTTTCCCAGAAGAAAGGTGGTGTGGCAGAGGAGTAACTTGTCCCCAGGAGGAAATCTTCCAAACCAGACTTGAGGTGTGTGATCAGCGACACAGGGTGCTTGTTTTCTGCTGGAGCAGAATGTGTCCCAGCAGGGCTGTCAGTAGTGCAGAACCCTGCCCTGGCAGGCTCAGACACAGGGGTACTGACATGGTGACCTCTCAGCTCTTATATCCAGCCCACACCTTGTACCTTAGTTAGTTCTGTTCCATCTCCAGTTCTTCCTACACTCACTTTGTACTCGCTTGATAAAGGAATTGTCTTGCTTCAGGCTTATTAGTAAACCAGCAGAGACCTAAGGGGCAGAAGGCACATGGGAACTGGAGCTCCTTCTGTGCTCACAGCAGTAGCAATTACACAGTGGCCTTGTGCTTTGAGTAGATACTTGTGCTTCTCTCCCCCTCCCAGAGGCAGCTGGGGAGAAAATGAGAGGCTTTTGGTTGCACTCATGATCCCTGTACCCATCTGTGACTGAGGGACCAAAGTGAAATGCATGCCATCACTACAGAGCCAGCTTGCTGTGTGCTGCACTCTGGCAGCTGTTTCTGGCTCTGGCATAAATGCTTTCACAGATGTGCTGGGTTGCATTATCACCTGTAATTTTGACTCACTTGACCACTGCTGCAATGCTGCCAAGTCCCACCCAACTCAGCCACAGCACATTGTGTCCTGTTCTGCTGTGCAAAAGGAGTTGTCCCAAAATGGGTTGAAAAGATCCTAAGAAGTAATTCTTACTCTGTTGGGCCCTGCTGGGAGGGTCACTTACTCACACACCAACACAGCTGCCCAATCCCCCCCGCAAAAAAAAAAACCAAAACCACCCAAAAACAACCCCAAAAAGCTCTTCTGGCTTTGTTGTATTTGGACTCAGGCCTGCTCTCTGTAACAGGAAACTATCTACAAAATGTTATTGTGGAGAGCTGCTGCGTTAGCTTCTAGCTCACAGAGACTGCTGGCTACGTAGATTAGGGCTATGGGATGGAGGCAACTCCTGCCTTGGCAGAGCAATATAAAGATACCAAATACATTTTTTTCCCAGGAACTTCTTTCTCTATTAAAGCTGCATAATGTTGGAGCACATCTGAATATTCTGCATTGTTTGAAGTTAATATGCAGGGAAATGTTTGCATTTCTTCTGAAATAGGATGGGAAGTGAATCAGACAGTACTTAGGATATATTAAACTCTCTAAGCAAGGAATGCAAACTCTTCCCCAGGAACTGGGACAGAAACACGTGCCTGGATTTAACCCTTAAAAGGCTTGTACCATCCTAAATTGGGAAGCAGGTCAGGTCTCCTGGGCCCTTCAAACAAGTGCAGGAATCACAATCATCTCTTCCCATTTACTCTGACCTGCTGTGCATCATTAGTACCACCACATTGATACAGCTGAGGAGCATTTCCAGCTACGCAATGAGCTGGGATTGGCAGAGGAGTGTAACATAGTGTAGTCCTCCCAATGCACTTTGAAGTAGGAAATGAAGCTTCAGCAACTGCTTAGGTCTTTGAATGTTCTTAAAACAGTCTCTTAAAAAAAGTCTGGGGATATGGAAGGTGAGACATGAACTAAGAAATGGGTTCTGGGTCAGTGTTTTTTATGCTGCTCATTTGTAATATAAGATTCACAGAGTCAGCGTCATAGAGCTGTCCTTCTTCATGGGGCAAAAGATGATGGAGCTTGAGCCTTGGGACACAGATGGGCTCTATGACTTAAAGAAAAGAAAAGCAGTAGAGGTAAGTGTATCAGTCACAGTGAATAAACCTACACCAGCAACTATGGTAAAAGCATCTCCAGCCCCTGATTTGCATGTGTGGATAAAAGAAACCATGTACCTGTCAGCTACTACAAAAGACAGTTCTTCCCTAGTGATCAGCTCTTCTGTTTTGGGCACATTCTTCTCTGGGAACAGCAGTGTCTGACCTCTAATGCAAAACAAATTTCACAGGGATCAATTAAAAGGTAAATTACTACTCTGAATTTAGGTTTCTGGGGAAACTTGGGCATTACACCTCGCAGCAAAACTGTGAAGCTACAAGAAACATCCCCACAACAATCAGAACCTTGCAGTATTGCTCATGCTAAGGGGGCATTATTTTTCTCTTTGTAAGCTATGTCATCTTTTTTTTTTTTTTAAATCTATTATAAATATATAAAATAAAACATGCTTCACCAGAAACATGTAAGCAGCTATTAGAGGGGCAAGTAATTGAGAAAGACCCTAGAATGTAACATGTTGAGCTTTTATTACCAATTGGAGCTAAGAAAACAGAGCTTCCACTTGATATCCGCAAGCTATAATCAATCGTATGGCCAAAGGCTGCTCTGTTGTTCTTGTGGCTGGGTTATGTGGAGAAGCCAGAGAGAGACAGAGGCTGTGAGAATGATGCAGGGAGTCATAGACAGTCAGTGAAATAAACAGTATCTACTTAACTATTATCTGCTCCTAAAAAGATAACAACCTGTTAAATAAATTGTATTCCTGTGATACAGGTCATTTCAAACAAAACAAGAAATAAAACAAAGAAATGTAAAAACTAATGCAGACAGAGTAATGTTTATTGTGTTTAGGAGCTGCTCTGTTCTGTCCCTTGGGATGCACATGGCTCCACAGAGAAGGCCGGGGCGGGGGAAGGCATAATCTGTCTGTATTTGCTACAGAAGAGCAGGAAACCCCCAGCACTCTCACTTAGAAATGCTCATTTCATGTTTTCCAATATAAAAAATAATTCTCAGCAAGCTTCTGAGTCTTTGTGAGATGAGCTTTGCTGAGGACTTTTAAGACAAGAACTGTTGCCAGTCTGCCACAGACCAGTCTATTCTTCCCCTTACTCATTTTCTTTCCACATTCTACACTTCAGTGGTGCAAGGAATAAACAGGAGCTAGTGATGAAAAAGTCTTGAAGTTGTTCCAGTGAAAAACAAAACCTCTAATCATAAAATAGACCACTGGCCTAAACCCAGCAGTGACATCATGAATGTTGCAAGCATTACAGCAGCTGCCCAGTACTTATGAAGTGGATGCAAGTGCTAAAGTCATGGCATTTGCATTGATCTGGTGGTCAGGCACTGCAAGAGGGAAAGCTCGTAACTGCTTGAGAAAGCAGAAGGAAATGCACTCTGGTAATTGGGGCAGAGATGTGAGAAGCAAGGACCCCAGGTTTTTGTTCTATTGGAGGTACCAGAGACCATCCCACCCTGTTTAAGCACCTCCATCACCAACACACCTCAGCCAACACTGATAATTTCCTTCTTTTGGGCAGTGGCACTCACTGGAACAATGCATCAAACCAGTCAGTCAAGAGGCCATTTAGCCTGCCCTCTGAGGAGCAGGTGATGGCTGAATTTGTAGTGGCCAGTGGGAAAGACCATGGGCTTAAAATGAGCCTGAATGAAAAAAATGAGCAGAGAGCTCCAGTGGGATGTGAAGCATGACAAGCTTTTTCTACACTGGAAACAGCTACCCCCAGCCCCACAGTCATCAGCACCCTGCCTGTGATGGACTCAGTCTTGGAACCAACACAATCCTCTTCCAAGTTCCCAGAGGCAGCTCACAGTCACACACAGCCCGCCTGCACTGCGTGCCTAAGTCCTCTGAATGTTGGATCTGTTCACAGAAGGCTTGGCTTTGGCCACTTCAGAAGGACTTTAAAATGGACCCTACTTCAGATTAAATACAGCAAAGGGATGTCAATTGTGGCTTTTGGGGTTCTGAAAAGTTCATGTGACACTGGAGCTGATGGTTTCAGGAGATTGGTAAGGGTAGCTGGTGGCCTACAGAGAGCTTGAGTTCCACTCTTCAAACACCTTTTAAGGGCTGTTAGCATTCCTTGGTCCCTTGCTTTAAAGTTGTGGCTGCCTTATTGGCATTTCCTGGGCATTATTCTTTGTCTAGGTTTCTTTGAGGCTTTCCTTACTCTGCTTACTAGTGTTCACTCATACCAGAATTTTTTTAAAAAAAGAGAAGGGGGCTGTCTTCATAGTAAGCCCATATAGCATTGAGAGAAACTGAGGCCAACCCTTATATTTCCTCTTACAGATGAGCTTCACAGGAAATACTAGGCAAATACTCTAATTTCTCTGATTAGCTGGAGAGGGAAACAGGTTCCTTTACTAATCAATGTTGAGTTCTCTAAATACATTTCTCTCATCAAAGTTAAGGGCATACTTAACTGCTGGGATATGCTCTTAAATTTCAAATGTTAAAACATGAGTGCAGTAGTTTTTTGTGGCTACCTACACACAAATTAAAAGGAAAACCAGCAAGAGAACTGCTCCTTCTAACTCAGGACATTCTATGATTCCATGATGACTTTTCTCTTTCAGGCCAAGGTATTATACAGGAAATCAAAGCAAACATTGGCTGAGGTACAGAAAACTTTAGTGTTCAGCTTCCAGTACCAGAAAGCTGGAGAGTTTGCACTGTGTGCCTGGCTTTTTTTACAAAGGCATTTTCTCCCATCGCAGCATTTTTGAAATGGCAGCATGGGAAAAGCAGAACACGTGTGCTGGGGAGCAGGAGGACGAAGCCAGCAGTGTGCTGGGGTGGCTGGGGGAGAGACGCTCGTAAGCAACCGATGTGACTCGGGTTTGGAAAGGATGGTTCAGCAAAACACATCATCTGATCCAAAACACTGCTGCCAGCTGGCCTAAAACAACTGCCATGCTCCAAGACCACTGCATCCAGCGAGTCTTTTTACCTTAATCAGCTGTGAGAGGCCTGTCATGCTCTTTGTGTGCTTCCTTGCACAGGGCTAGAAATTCTTCAGCTCTGAGAGTAGCAGCATCCAAATAATTATAAGTAGAAGTGAAGTCACAGGAAAGATCAGAACTGGCTGGAGGCTCAAAGCATCTTTTGCAAGAAAAACAGAAAAAAACAGTTACCAATGACATATCACAGATTTGCTAAAGACTTTAGTGCTTCACAGTGTCCTTCATAAATTCGAGTCACATGCCTACTGTAACCATCTCTTGGCAGCACACACAGCACATGCAGAAACATCTGTGTTGGTTCAGACCACAGGCCCATTTAGCCCATCACCCCTCTCTGCTTAACATGGCCAGCAGCAGATGACCTAAGAAGAACATAAAAACATGGCAAGGAGGTATAATTAAGTCTCCCAGCAATTTAAGGCTCAAAGGTTCTTAAATTTAAGGCTCAAAGGTCCTGCTCAGTTTTCCTTACCATTCACAATCTTCTAGGTCTCTTGATTTCACCCACGGTCATTTCTTTTCAGGGAGGAAGTATGGCTGCCAGCCTTACCCCTTTTCCCTGGGTACACTCAGCACCAGGAAAATGTGACAATAAGAAAGGCAAATGGCTGCCTTCCACCACCTGACCATGATGCTTTAACGAGAAGTACAAAAATCTAATTCCTATCTGAGATACACAGACATATAGAGACTCCTCTTTCTGTAGCTAGCTACACACAAATGTACACACTTGTTGCATTATTTAGTTATGTTTTTATTCACAGCACTACTGGAGTTCACAATTGCCTTCAAAGTAACTTAGAAACAAGATTAGCCAATTTGAATCATGTTTCCCAAATAATAATAACCATAACAGGTTGGAATCCTTCCTCCTCTATATGGACACAGTCTTTTCCTCAATCTTTTTTTCATCCACTTGAAAAACACGGGAAACTAATAAGGCACCTTTCTGATGTAATCCTTGTATTATAATACAAATGAATGTTTTAAACCCAGGATATCTTAATGCATTCCTTGACATATTGAACAAAAGAGTTTTTTAATGTATTTCTTCCTATTGCACAGTGAGAAGTTGATTTCTGTCCCAGCTTGCTTAATTCAGGAATACCTCTTACTTCTTTAAGTGCTTAAAATCAGCTCATTGACCATTGTATAAAAAGGCACAGAAACCAGTTCATTATTTTGATGAATGAAATTATTATACATTTTCCTCTGATTTTAAGAAACTGGCATTATATTTTCAATAAGCTTTATCATACATCCCTGATGTAACTGCAATTGTTAAATTATAAAAAGCAGGGAAGTGATCAGATAAGCAGACGCCAGGACAGTGTAAACTAAAATCACTTTGCCAAAACTGGCAAGAATCAACACAAAACAAAGCTGCATTTAATAGATCAGTTAGAACAAAGCACATAAATCATGTTTTTGAGAGAGGTTAATTTACACCATATGCCAATTAATTCAAGTGCAATACATAAGTTATAAATAATCTCATTGGAGTGGAGAGTGTTATACTTGGAATGAAAATTATTTAACTGAAGCCAAAAATATAATCACCTTCCATAATTGCATTTCCAGCATTGCAAATTCTTTTCCATTGCAACACTTGGAAGCTGTCAATGCTGCAAATAATTTTCTATTGCTATTTACATTATTAAATATATCAACCAAACTCTTGTTTATATTTTTGTCAGTAGTTAATGCTACTACAAATCAATGATCTTCTGGGTCAGTCTTAGGAAGTATGGTTTCATCAGCTATTTTTTGATCTAATGAACCCTTCTAACCAAGACTAGGTAATCACTTATGTCCCTCACTGGTTTTGTTCATTAAATGACAAAAATTCAGCAGTGTCCTAAGGGAGGAATGCTTCCAGCAGTGGCACAGACATCAGCTTTTAGGGGTGCTATCCCCAGCTCTTCTGCTGTCTTGAGCTCTTCTAAGTGAGCTCAGATTTTTTTCTTTTTTCTAGATGCAGAAAACCCTAAATCGCTCCATCTGCACCTTTCTTCTTTTCACTACAGCTCTGTGATTTCTCATCACAAGGTTCCTGCTCTCATCCAGCCTGTTTCTCTGGCTGGCTTGGATATATTTTTGTACTGGACAGTTCTCTTTTACTCCTGGCTCCTTCCTCCTGTCCTGTTTCTGGCACACTGCCAGAAACACACAGGCAATGAAGCCACAAGTGAATATCCCGTCCCCTGTGGCAGCCAATCACACTGAATTTCTCCAGATCTCTGGTGGGATAGACTGTTCCAGCTTCCTTAAAAACAAGGCCCCTGTGGCTGGCAGCCAGCTCACTGTTCTGGATGCCCTCCACTTGGAAGGAGGGTCACCCCAGCTAACAATGTTACTGTTCCCCATTGCTGAAGCTTTGCTCAGGTGTCCTGGCTTTCCAGCACTGCAAGAAATGCAATGTCACCCAAACGACATTCTCCAAACCAAAGGAAGGGCTACAGGAGGATATTTGTAAAATTACACCATTGATGCCCTTTAGGTCAGGTTATTCTTTCCTAACATTCTCAAACTTATGCCCACAGCCAGATTAGATCACAGCAGCTGCTGCAGCAGCTCTAGTTAATTGGACAAACTATGCAAAATCAGAGAAATACCACATTCACCTCAGGCTCCACTGCACAACTCGAGAGAACCTCAAAATCCTACCAGCATAAGCCAGGGAGGCCATGCAGCAGGACAGCACACAGCCACATGTGGTGTTGCTAGTGCTTTAACTAGAACAGCTGCATTGCCATGATGCTGTGTTTGCTTTGCAAATAGTTATTAATCCAAACTGAGTTACAGCAATTATTGAAACACTACAAAATTCACACTAAATGATCACAGAAAATAAAAACCTTTTACAAATAAATCATAGACACATTCTAAATGTGCCTAGAAATGTAAGTATGAGAGAAACAACCAGCAAAAAAGAACAAAGCCTGCCTGGACATACATTAGGCTCTGTTTCTCAATTTGCTTGAATCAAGATACCACCCTGCCTTTTTAAAAGAAAAAAAAATGCCTGGACTACCTTTAGACTGAGTACTCTCATCTGTAAATGTGCAAGGGATAAACAAAAACTCAGTAGACAGGCAAATAAAATATTTTGGGTTTACCAAAATGATAATGTTATTATCATAATTATAGAAATACTAGGTAAAATTATAATTAACAGATAAGCAAATGTGACACCATTTTGCAGATCTCCTCTGAGCCCACCAGCCTGTACTGTAAGCAGAGTAAAACTCTGTGAGAGGAATAGACCCTGAGTGTATTCTGAACTCTGCAAGAGAAGTTGCAGCTGGATAACACCTCTGCCCAGCACACTGATCCATTATAGCCTAGCACTTCCTTCTGCCAGCCATTGCCTATTGCAAGCATTTTGGGCAGGGTCCTTCTTTTCATTCCCTGGCTGCTCACTGCACACACAGCAGGCCCCTGGTTCACCTCTTCTTCCCCGAGGAATGGGTCTTGCAAATAAGTATATTCTAAAAAGTGACTGAAACCTAAGATTAAAGATGCCTGGGACCTCTCAAATTCTGGGAGACCTAATCACTGCTTTGGCTGAATTAGCTTGGACTGGGACTTAACAACTGTGTTTGGGTTTTGCTTTTCACATGGAACACATTCAAAAAAGGGTGCATCAATGAGTCGTTCTGGAGCTTGTGATTGCTGTGTCCTAGAGCATGTTGCTAAGCTGCTCCTGTCAGTCCTCTGGACATTCTCACAAACAAAGGTATCTCCACAAGCAGCCTACCTACAGCTGCCCACTGTGTGTGTTATTTGTTCCAATACAAGGAATAAATAACTTGCCCCCAAGTTGTCAGTGACATCATGCTAAGCACTGATGTTGTCATCTCCTTCACAAAAGTATCCTGGTGACCTCCCAGTCATGATGGAGAAATGAAATTATTATCTCTTCCTTGAGCACTCATCAGGTAACTAGCTACCCAGTAAGTCAGGAACATATAGTACTTCTGAAACAAACAGGAGATAAAAATATATGATAACACAAAGGGAACATTAAGCAGTACCACAGCATCTCTGTGCTTCAGACTTTGCTGAGGAATCAATCACCCTTTGCAGATAGCTTTATGCTTCACAGCTACTGCTGCTAAGCAGGTTAAATAAATAAATAATCCCTCTTCTGTTACTTCTCTCCTTCACAGTCCCCAACCTCCCCTTCTTGATGGGAGTAGGGAGACATGGGCACAATATTATTTTCTGCTGGATCATAGAATCATAGAATGGTTTAAGTTGGAGGAGGACCGTGAAGATCATCTAGTTCAAAACCCCCTGCCATGTGCAGAGACATTCTACCAGACCAGGTTGCTAAAGACCCCCCAGCCTGGCCATGAACGCTTCCAGGGATGTGGCAGCCACGGCTTCTCTGGGCAACGTGGTCCAGCACTTTATCACCCTCACAATAAAGAATTTCTTCTTAATATCTAATCTTCCAAACATCTAATCATCTCTTTGTCTAAAAACAACCTATTACCCCAGATCTGTGTTTTGATAGCCAGAAGCAAAAAAGAGGGTCTGAGGAGTCTTAGAAGTTCTGGGAATGCTTCCCAGCAGCAAAAAGTGCAGCTGCTGAAATGCAGCTCAACCTGTACATTTGTGTGAGACACAGGGTCTCTCCTGCTCCCACATTCATGTGAGTGCTAGTACTCTTCTTTGTGGAGAAGAGGTGGCTGTGTCTCTGCAGCACACAGAAAGAGAAGCAGGCCTTAAAGACAAGAACCTGCCCAGACATCAAAACATGGTGCTTTGTGCCAGACTGCACCAGAGAGAGACCCACAAGAGAGACATCTCTCCTAGAATAACCCTTTCCAAGTAATGAAGATGAGACACCTTCTGACTCCGGAGTGTCAGGAGAGAAGATGTTGGAACAAGCTGCTAAATAACAGATAAATTACCAGCACAGGGTATCATGTACATCCAAAGGATCTGTAGGAGTTTGGAATGGAAGTGGCTGAACTGCTGAAGACATGAATTCTCTCATTAAAGTTAGCTGTTATAGTGGAGTAATGAAGGGTAGCAAATGCTGTAAGTTGTTCTAAAAAAGGCATTTGGGATGATCTGGGAAGTCACAGACCACTGAACTTTACTCTGAATCAGGTAAATTGGTTGAATTATCAAGTAAAATTAGAATCACAGGGAAGGACTATCACAAAGAATTAATTTAGTTTTGCTCCAGTGTCCTTGCCCTCTTTCCACTGCTTCTCACTACTTTAAAAGTCCTGTTGATTCTTCTGAAGTCTCCTGCTTAGATCACACCTCCTTACTTTTTGTGCATTTGGCTATGTCCTGCAGAAAAAAAAAAGGCTTTTCATCTTCCTTCTTTCCACCTAATTCTGTCCTGGGGGAAACTGCATAAGGAAATATTTGTATTTATTCATGTCATAACTCTATTGCCTTTGTGGGTACTACAGAGAAAAGCTGCAATAGCAGAAATCCACCTGATGTCCCCATGATCCACCATCAGTCTCTCACTTGTCCCAGTCCTAACAGACAAGAACTATACATTCTAGGAGGACAATTGCTTAAATCACTGCAAACTGTGCTTTACCGTGTAAAGACCATGCAACCACCTATAAGAACATTTTAGCAAAGAGTTTTCTACATGAACCTTTACATGATTCCTGATCCAGATGGAGCCTTAGGATGAAATGAAAGGCCAGATCACCTCTTCAGTTTCCTTGGTAAGATACACTGAAGAGAATGGTCCAGCAGGTGTCTCAGTTCTGTGCCTGACTCAGAATTTGCTTTTATATTGCAGCACACCTTTTTCCGAACAAGTCCTGGGAGGTAGCAATGACCTATGAAAGATGCTGGCCAAGCTATGGCCAGGCTATGGAGGGCACAGCCAGGATGTGACGGGTCAGGAGCAGAATATGTGATAGATACAGAGTATGCTCCACTCAAGGAACTGGGAGCAGAGGAGCTTGAAGCTGAAGACAGAAACCAGCACAGGTTTCTTCTGGGGCAGCCAGGCAATATGCTAGGTTCTTACCCATGGGGAAACATCAGAGGCTAGAGGCAGAGGATCCCAATCAGAAAACTCAGGAGCTCAGGGATGTCTCCTGCAAAAATCTAGGTTGGAGGCACGCAGGCACCCAGCCTGCAGTTGACATGCCCTAAAAGAACAGAGACAGGCACTATTACAATTTCACATCTTCTGTTTAGAGCTTTGCGCTGAGTATTTGCAAACCTACCCTATCTTGAGTAGTCATTGTTGACTTAGATTAATTTAAGATTACATAGAGCCTAATAAACACTCATTAATATGGCAGGTATGCTTCTGGTACTGTAGTTGCTACATAAAATCACATTTACTTAAGTAGAAATGAAACAAGTTACCAGCTTTAATAGCTTTAATTGTTCAAGCAGAGCAGATAGGATTTTCCCTAATACCTCTTCATGCACTTCAGTGTCTGGAAATACCACCCTGAAGAAGACATAAAAGAATCATGTTGATCCACTTTAGCTATTTTGCATATTCATTTTCTAATTACTTTATGTTTCTAATACGTAATTCTGTAAGCCCCAAATGTCACTAAGTAGTGACATTAATGAACATGTTAGACTCTAATTCATACTAATAACCTGTATTACTTGGGTCAAACTAACTTCAGTGTTTACTCTGACAGTACCATAGTTAAATTGTTATTATAATTTCATTCCACATTTTGATAAGCATTCTGACTTAACAACTTTCATAACTATCATGACTTTGTTTTTATTTCTAACTAAAAAACAAGAGTTCCAGAATGTTTCTGACTAGACATTAGCTTCCATGCATCCACATGATGGCAATGCAATTCCCTTTCAAACTCTTAAGGTCTAAATTTCTCTGTATTTCTGGAAAATTGGAATGCTCTCTGCAGGGTCACTACAATGCTTCCTAAAGCAACTACAATGCTTCACTAAAGTCCAAAGTCTAAGTGGATATTAGGATTTCTAAAGATTATGATCCTTATGGCTTGGGAACTGGAGCATCTCTGTTCTTGCCTCTCAGTCACCATGCACCTGATGCCTCACTAATCCCCAAGAGGTTTGATGTACCATGGCACTGAACAGCTATAATTACTCCTGGAAGCCAGCTGCCACTCAAGTGACAAAGAAGCCTGCAGAGCCGTTCCCCCAGCCCATGTCACTGAGCACTTGGACCGTTTGAATACAATATTAAATAGAACAAGACATGGGCAATATGTTATTTTTGCAAAGCTGAGCTTGTCACATTTGCAAAATTAATATGGTGTGGCAGGAGATGAAGGGGCCACCGTGGAGCTCCCACGTCTACAGAGCCAGACAGTGTGAGCCCAGTAGTGAAGTGCCTGGTTTTGCACAACCATGAAGTTTTCAGACATGAAATGGGCAACTAGCAGTACACAGCAAGTCCTTTAAGATAAGCACAAAGATGAGAAAGTAATGACAGGAGTGAGTAAAAACAGATTTTTCCTACTAAACCTCACCAAAACTCTTCAGGGCCTCACTGGAACACTGTGCCAGCAAGCCTCTGAATTTTGTTGAAGGTGTTAAACCCTCACAGTGCAGCAGGCAATTGCAAGGCAAAGAGCACTGGCAGCCTCTAGAGCCATGCTTTCTGGGACCACTAGACAGTAGAAGTAAGTGATTTCTGTTCATTTAGCCTCCCTAGTGATATCTGCACCCCAGGGACAAAGGAGAGGATTGACTGCCTGCTCCAAGGGACTCGCAGCCTAAACTACAGATGAGTCTCTGCTGTTGTTCAAAGGGAGTTACTTTCTGGGCAGATTTCCTTTTCTTTTGAAAGAAAGGAAACACTTAGGATATAATAAAAAAGATAAAACAACTGCGTTTGCAAAGCAACTTATGTTACTAGCAGCATCACCATGGATTTATTTTTGTTCCTTTTGTCCTTCCTTCAAACAGAAGTTAAACACACCCATTTCCTCCCTGGTACACTTTTCTCTTCAGAGACATGGCTTAGGACTCCTCTCCAAATGAGAATTTCCCTTGGACACACCCTGCTTAAAAAATCCACAGTAGAAGCTGTAATAAAGTATGGCACCTTGTGCTTCTTTGGACAATTTGCAAGATGTATTTTTTAATATACATATATATGGGGGGGAGGGGTGTACATGCATAATACATATGAAAAATGCTTGTGGATAATACACACATATATTCAGTGCTCTATGGTGCAGTCAGGTCATGTATTCCCAAGACAGAGACAGTGGTGAATGTGGATTTGAGCGTGAAATCTGACAAGGAAACCCTGTTTGAAGGAAATTCAGGAGGCTTCAGGCTGTGGATCCCACATGAGCTTGACCTTCTTGGTGAAAGCTTATCAATGGTGCGACACTGACCATACAGCCCAGAACCCTGCACAAGCCACTTCACAAGACAGGACACACAGCAGAATTTAGTGTCATGCCCTCAAACATAAGGTAGGGTCAGTGACCTTCTCCCCATCCTGCAGTGTCCTTTGAGAAGGAGAGAGGCCATTTCAAGAAAGGGAAGGTACAACCTATGCTGGTACTGGGAATCCCAGGGAGTGACAGAGAGCAGTTCTACAGCAATTGCTTTGTTTAAAATGCAAAATGTGGATGTGTTTAGAGGAGGTACCAGCATCAATCACTGTATGCAAATACTGCCTGTGGAGAAGAGCTTCCTCTGTAAGTCACTCCTCACTGCCCTAATCGAGTTAGCACTGGTGGCTGAGGGCATGTTGAACGCTGATGGGCCACTGATAGCACTGTCCCAGGAGAAGATTAATAAAAGGCAGCGGGAGTACTTAGCCCCAGTTGGGCACAAAGTCAGAGAGGGAGGTGAGGGGGGAGGACAAGGGTGTTTTTCAGTCTAGCAGCTGTTGCCCATTACCACAGACACACGAAAAAGCAAAACTTGCAGCCTTCTGCCACAATCATTATTATGCTCGTGGAGGAAGGTCAGTGCAGACCACATGCACTGACTTGAACAGAGATGACATTGCTGACTTGCGGTTTGTAGTCGCGGGGGAACATGAATCCATAAAGGAGAGGTAAAAAAACATGCAACTCCACTGCTGTTAAGCTTATATGAACCTAAAACAGGGATCTGCATCCAGCCTAGGGACCCCAAGCTGACACCAGAAACTAGAGTAGCATAGAAACAATGAAGGGGCTGTTTACCATGTCAGGAAGGAGGAGTGAATCACATTGCACACAGACCCCAACAGTCACCAGGGAACAACCACCACAACTCCCATTGTACCAACTACAAGTGAACTTCAGCCCTAGTCCCGTTGTGGAAGAAAAACTGTAAATACTGCTAATGATAGTAATTAATATCATTCCCTCTCTTTCTCAGCAACCAGAGCAGGAGGAGAGTGGGGAAGGTGCAGAAGTTCTCAATATTTTCAGTGCTGAGAGCAAAAAAGAAATGGAGCACTGGTTGTTAGGTTGGTTTTAACCCATTCATCAGTAGCAGTTTTACCACCCCCTAGTTCTCCTTCTCTTACTAGTCAAGTGCTCAGACTTCTACCTTGCCACTTTCTCTCAGATTCTCTCATCATCACCCTGGACATCACCTGTTTCCTGCACCAAATTGTTGCCAATATCTTCCCTCTTCTCACAGCCTCCTGTTGCAGACTTACGTTCTGAGTTCCTCTTGCACCATGTTGGCCCTCCTCAGAAAATGAGTTATTTTCCCGTCCAATACTCCAATGTATATGAGGTACTGTCAGCATCTTGCAGAGAGAGAATCTTCTCTTTTATGTATCTGTAAAATGCTCAGAGCCTTTATATTGCTCTATAAATAAGGATAGTAAGAGTCTAATGCTGGCAACTCTGGCAGATGTATAGGAAAAGGATGATGGCCTGCCCATGGAATGAAATCATTCTGCTTACGGGAAGATTTTATATCAAAATGGGCTTCTGCATGAAGTCCAATACCAATCAAAATCCTTCTCTGTCTAGCAAGAGCAAAGCCAGTGCTGTGTTAGGAAGCCAATTTGATGCAACAATTCCCCCAAGTGCACATCTGGCTGCCAAGCAATACAGAATTACAGAGTTCACATAAGAAGTAATGTCCAGGTATATCAGACAGTGGAAAGTAACTTCTGCTTTCCTAGAAAACATAGAAAGCATAGGGCCACCCTGGTCCATGAAGAGCTTGACATCAGCTCAGAAGGTGCCACAATCCCAGCTGCAGATTTCTGGTGCGTGCCCCTCTAAACCACTAGGAGGACACCAGACCCTGTCCTCCCACAAAAGGAGCTCCCATCATTAAACCCCTGACAGAGCTGGTCCTTCTGCAAGCAGCCTTACCATCACAGCCTGGCTCTCCAAGATGGGTGAGGAGTCCCGTACAGGGTGTACACAATATTTCTAGAAACACTGTACAATGTTTGTAGGCTTCTAGAGATGAGACTTATCATTACTGCTGAACCAGGAGTGAGACAGGAAGCAAAGAGAAAAATTATTCAGCACAGTCCATGTTAACACCACAAATGGTAGCAGTGTGCTGCATACCTCTAGCTCCAATCTACATTTTTGCAGGCTTCAGGCTATTGCTACCTGAAAACATTGCCAGAGAGAAGGAAAGGATGAATGGTAAGTCTCCTTCCTTCACCCTGTCTTCTCCAAGTCCTATCAGATATTTCTGCTTCCCTCTGAATTATTTCAGTTTATGCAAAGAAATTGATGTACCATAGATCTGCAGTTAGAGGGCTGCCTATGGATTATTTGGGGACATGCATACAAGGCAGAAGATGGCAGGATGCTCTTTCAGTTATGTGCTAGCCCCATATATTCCACAGCTCTGGCACATGCATGCTATAGCCCAAGCAGCTTTGAGATACTTACTTAGCTGAAGGATAGGGATTTTACACACTGCATCCCCTTCACCACCTCTAGCATTTGAATAATTATGTCCTTTCACAGGTACCAGCTATGTAAGAGTGCCCTGGATTCAGGAGCAACTGCCATCTTTATGGGATAACATAAGGGTACTATCAGCTCTCCATTCCATGATTGGAGCTGCTCCTCCAAAACCCAAGAGCTGAAACCGAGTCAAACCATCACCATTGATCACAACAGTGATTTCAGGGAGCAAAGAGGATCCTGTGTCTTTTCTAGTACCCTGTGGACCAACTGTTTGTTTCTGGCATACAAGCAATTTTCCTACCAGGGCAGGAATGGAGAGGGAGCAGCAAACCTAACACAGAGGGAGGATGGGTGAGCAGCAGGTTCTGGCTTTACAAGAGGATGATAAATGATAACAGCATTAGGAACAAAACCAAACATCTTTCATGCTGTCAGAGCAGTGAAACCAGCAAACACCAAGATGTGGGCACAGGGCAGTGTGGTCGTTTTCCAGAGAAGCACACAACGATCAAGTTACTTCTGCTCTGAATCAACAGACCAATTCATCTTCCCTGGATTCCTGCAAAAAGGGGCAGGGGAGACACAGGTAATCATTCCTCTTCAGTTAGCTAAGAACTTGACTGCTCCACAGAGCTTTGAATTCAATAGACAGGGTCAGGACAGCACTGGAAGCCAGTGCAGAAGACCTGTAAGAGGATGTGGATCACAGAGCTATAGATGATCATGAACTTTCTCACACTGCCCTAGTAGTTATCAAATGGTACTATGGGACACTACTCTAAGACAGATTGGGAAAAACACTACAGAAAATGAGTACCACAGTGTCCAATATCGTTCAGTGCTCCCCCAGATTCAGACTCCACACAAAGTTTTGCCTTCCTGCAGAGGAGCATAAAATCCCTTCCTGGGGCTTACTTCATCTTCACAGGAAGAGGTCACCAGGACAATGGCAGTAGCTAGTGAAGGCAAGGCTTCCAAAGCAGTCACCTCTGTCAGGCTTGCTGAGGAGCAGGTTTGATGAATTAGTGATCTGCTCAGCGCAGCTGCCCTTGTAGTCCACGGCTTGGTAGTGAGGAAAAGGTTACTGTCCAGCACAGAATTAGGAGTGGGATGGGGTATCATGCCTGGTTTTGCCTTGACCAGCTCCTTATTGTCTCCTTCTATGACCCAAGTTGGCCCTGTTCCCACACTGAATCAAACAGAAAACATGACACCCAATGAACCTGTGTGCATGAGCCAGGAAGGACTTTCAAGCACTACTGTTCTGACAGATCATCCTTCTCAATATTAGGTGGCACTGGAAAGTCATTCCTGCAAAACTCCAGTGAAAGTATATCCTGCAAGAGTCCTAGTTCTCTTTAAGAGAACAGGGACAATACTCGGTGATTCTTCCACTGGCAAGCACATCTCATTTTACTCCACTGATGGTAAGAGACACAAAAGCCACATTCAAGCAAAGCAAACCAAGGAACTCACTGCTTCCCATGGCAGGCAGGTGTTCAGCCATCTCCTGGAGGGCAGAGTCTCATCACATGTAACAGTGATTTGGAAAGACAAACACCATCACTCTGACCATTCCTCTTTCTGCTTTCTTCCCTCCATTTCAAATACTGAGCATGATGTCACATGGTCTGGAATATCCATTTGATCAGCTGGTATCATCTGTCCTGGCTGAGTCTCCTCCCAACTTCCTCACCAGCGTCTCAGTACAAAAAGCAGAAAAGGCCTTGGCTCTGTGTTAGCCCTGCTCAGCAATAACAAAAACATCTACTGCCATCACTATGTTCAGCACAAATCCAAAACACAGCCCCATAGCAGCTGTTGTGAAGAAAAATTAACTCTACTCCAGCCCAAACCAGCACAACAACCCACATACTTAACTGACCATGAACTGGGTAGGCACCCTGTCGACGGTTTTAGAGAAA
>VZRX01009148.1:0-18582 GCA_013398075.1 Notiomystis cincta | reverse complement strand
GAGCCTTGGCCTTGGTGCTTGCTGCTCCCCGCTACGGACTCCTTACGAAATAAAACTTCATAGTGCTTTACCTGTTTGAATCTGTAAATATTGAAACGACGAGTTAATGAGAATACAAAACCTGGTACAACAGGTGATGCAAAGCGATGGAGAAGAAATGCTTTGGGTGCAATTTTCGTTGAGGGAATATATTTAATTTTTTGTTTCTACCTTTGCTCAGACATGAATTTTTTCCTTTTAATTAAGAAAATGGAAACCAACCTTTTGACATAACCAGTTTAATGACTCTGTAGTGGGAACTGTAAAAGCCTGTTCCTGTGTGTCTAATGGGTAATCCAATAGACTACAGTGGTCCCTTTCATCTGAGGAGGTGTGCTCAGAGGTGGAAGCGTTTGTTTTTAAGGACACATTTTTGGACAGTTTCCATTTATGACAGATGTTGTTATAAAATGGTACACAGTTTTCTGAAGGAAAAAAAAGGGGGAGAGTGTTTGTACATAACTGCAAAAATACTTCAACTGTTTAGATTAGCTATCTGAAATCTATGGACTACTGACAAATCAGCATTTTCCTGGTCTGATGGATTTTTGTATCATTTTTGTACATTATTTTATAGACAATGCATGCTCAAGCTGATTTTTATATTTGCAGATCTATTGTTTTAAAATTATTTATCTTTGAAGAAAGGTAATACCAAACTGTATGTTCCAAGGATAAGTCTCAAAACCAGATCCCAAATGGAGACAGTGTCTTTTATAACATCTTTATGGCCTTCAAAAATGTGTTGCCTGCATGAAGAGAAGACTAATAAACACCAACATGCTAAAACCTGTTACAATGGGCCCAAAGAGGGAAGAGATGTTCCTTCTCTTATTGCTGTTAGCAGTGCTGCCTCCCCCTAGAGCTTTTAAACACTCTGTGGGTTAGTCTGGCACTGAACTGTTAAGCAGGGAAAAAAATACTGATACTTGCTGCCTTATTTCTCAGATATGCTTGATTGACTTGGATAGAAAACACCTCATAAGGCTATGTACCCTGAGAACTATTTAATTTATATATAGTCGAGAAAAGCAATGATGTCATTGTTACCTGACACTCTGTGGAACTCCCTGTTTCAGATTCTTTTGCCAAGTTCCCATTACAATCTATGTTAATTGAATTGTTGGCCTTGTGAACAGTTACATCTGTCTGCTTTTCATGCAATGAAAACATAGGTTTGGAAAGAACTTCATCATCCTGCCCAAGGCCAGGATTGCTCCTGGCATGCCTTTTTCTAATCTTGGAGACATTCAGAAAATCATCCTACTGGAAAAGCCAGAGCACTTAAGGACAGCTGGGTTATCTGCAGGAAGTTTACATCCTATCAGCTCTCAACAATGAGCCACTGCAATAATCTCAGGGCAGTGGTGGATTCCCCAGCGTTGACATTTTTAACATTCAGTGGGGTAGGGTGCTGGGAAATCTTCCTTTTGCCAAGAAAGTTTGGGTGAGATGATGCTGGAGCTCCCCTTCCAACTTGGTATTCTATGACCTCTGTCAAAAATGACAAAGCCAGTAAAAACAATTTCAAGGGCTTTATTAACAAAATTAAAACCCTTTCTAATTAACACTGCAGGCCCCAAAGCTGGAGCTGTGCTGGGCTATGAAGCACAGGGGAAGGATGCTGGTGCTCAGCCCCCAAAGGGCAGGGCCAGAGCCCCCCAGGAGGGGGGTTCCATTTTTATCCACCAGGGCTGGGTCCCTCCCTCTCTGTTCTCTCCCCCTCTGAGGAGGAGGATCCAAGGGTTACTGATTGGGAGCTTTAGGCCAAGGATGTGAAACATTTTATCCCCTTATGCTAATTTGAGGTCTCAGTGTTCCCTCCCCCTCTGCCTCAGCTTCTGGAAGTTTCCCTCCGACACCATCTTTGACCTTAACAATAAGTATATAAAATACGTAGGACCCAATAGCAACTTGTCCCAAAAGAATCCCAGAACATTTTCCCAACCCTCAATACTGAAACTGCCCCCCCCAATCGTACATCTCCAACTTTGAGGCCACAAACACTTCACTTTATTAACTAATTAATCATTTCCTTAACCGCCATAACTAATGAAAGTCCACAACAATTTAATTAACCTATTAACATATTACAGCAACCCATCCCTCGATCAGTATATGAAAGGCAACTTAATTCTGTTTATGACACCTCAGTTTATGCCTTGGCCCCAGCTGGAAGATTTGAGAACAGTCTTGGAGTGCCAAGACTGTTGTTTACAGAGTTCAGAGTTTGCAGGATCACAGTTTTGGGGATTGAATGGGAGTGGGAGTAGCACAACTGTAATGAGAATAGGTTAATACAGCTTCTTTTCATGCCTTATCATCAATCCTAAGTGCACTAACCAGTGGAGTTGTTTTTGTCAGTCCTGATTTCATCTACTTTTAATAGTCAAGGCTGTGTACAGTGCTTTAAGTATTCCTACCTTAGTCCTCTGTATGTAAGTCAAGATGGAACAAAAACCAACTCAGTGAGTCCTTGGAATAAACAGATATTAAATATGACTTCCAGTGGCAGTAGTTACACTTTGTTAGCAAGAAACTGGAAGTGTGAAGTATGCGTAGTATATAGAACCTGAGAAAACAGCAGAATTAAGTGTTATGGAACCATTTTGAAATTGGTATCCTCTTTCTGTAAGTGACCCTTGATCACCTAAGCAAATATGTGTGTCTTGGGGGGAATGAAACTGGCTGTGAGAGCTGCTTTGAAAAGGTGCCAAGTAACAAGAAATACCGTTATTCTTGGAACTCACCAAGAAAAATTATTACCCTGAACTACATCCAAAATAGAATGTAACCTGTAAAATCTGGACTAAAATCCCTGTAACATTTTTGTGGAATCTTCTAAAGAGGATGCTGCAGAAGTCTTACAGTTTATGGACCTGTAATTCCCAGGTTATAGTCCTAACAGTTTCAGACATGGAGGGCGAGCTAGCTTCTCTTTGTAGTTACTGGGAGGTTAGATCTATATCTCAGGAGTTGTATTTATGCATTTAAGCTGCTTTTTCCTCCCCTAATTTTCTTCTGGTGGTTCTTCTTGGCCCGTGGAAAAAGAAATGTGACTTTTAAAATACAAATTAAGAACTTGGAAGTAATTGCCAAGTACAGCAGATGCTGTGATCCTGCAAACCACATTAGAACCCGTTTACCCCTCCCAGTATAATAGGATCTGCTTCTGGTGTTCTGTTCTTAGTTAATGGCACATCAGCCACAGAGAACAAGTTTCTAAAGACTGACACTGTTCTACTTCTGTGCCCCTTGTCATAAAATACATCTCTGGAGTTTGTATTTATTTGTATTTGGCAGAATGAGATGAATCCACACACAATCGGCACCTAGGATGGAAGCTAAATTCTGAGGTGACAGCACTGAAGGAAACATTTAAATAATGGCTCAGTTGCTATGTTAATTGTGGGTTTTGTTTATTGGTTCTTGCTTTTGTTGCTCCTGGGTCTTTCTCATCTGAATAAAGACATGGTAATTCCTTAAAAGGCATTTTTGAAGGACTTAGTTTTTGGAATTAAAGTGTAAGAGAATCTCAGTTTTGTAGAACTGAGAAATATTTTTTAAAAAAAGTCCAAACTTAGTTCCTGAGTTTCTTGGGGCTGAGAAAGTTAACTCTGCTCTGCTTTTGTTCTGTCCTTCTTGATCTTATTTTCAAACAAAGGCTGTATCTGATGACATTCATAGCACTAATATTTCAAGGGCATTTAATTAAAGGGAATGAATCACCCTGAAGACAGGACTGTAATTGCTCACAGAGCTCTTTTGCAGCATGCTGGTAAATGAAATGTGCCATGTTGGTAAAAAGTCTTAACACTTCAGAAGGATTAATGAAGGAAGTCTCCTACAGAAAATACTCTGGGGTTGTATTTGTAAATCCTTTATTGAATACTAAAGGTACTCTGTGGGTAAGATTTTCAAAGTTGTCTGGGGATTTGAATTCCCAGAATAGCTACTGAAATGTGATTATTAGATTTGATCTGAGCTGGTAAATATCCTTTGGAACTGTTGACTTTAGTTGTTAATGTGGCTGTTAAGACAGAAAACATCTGAGAATGCTCAGGCCTGAGCGATACATGCTTTTCATGAAACATTTTAATGAACAATTTGGCTTTAAGTATTTTCCCATCTTCTGGGAAGCTATTATAAAAATGTGCAGCCATGAATGTTTTATTTGGCATTAGGGTAAATGTATATGTTTCTGATAATGTGTTGGATGAAGGAAACACTCATGTGAGTGGAAGAGTGTTGGTGGATATAATTTGTACTGGGGGTTTGTTTTTTCTGTAAGTCGCACTCATGGTTGTCAGTAACTAAAAACATGGGAGGAATTTTGCATCCAAAGCAAATGTACTTCCTGCTTTGAGGGCTTCAGCTCATTTGACTGGAATTTAGTAAAGATTATTTGTCATGCAGTTAGCTTAGGGATGGAGGAAGAGCAGTTAGGAATCTGCTGTTGTTTCTGTCAAATGTTTTGATTTACTTTGATTCCACAGAATTTAAGTAGGACCTATTCCTTCTCATTTCAAACTTAAGGTCCATCACAGAATTATTTTTTTTAACATAATATTTAGGGCTGCCAAATTAGGAGCCATCCCAGGCAGAGTACCACGAAGTGCTCTTGTCTGTGAGGGGTGGCCCAGGAGAAGAAGTGCCTGCAGATGTGGGACAGGGACACTTATCTTTGTGGTCCTTCAAGTACTTGACTTATGGGGTTCCATCGGTAGTAGCAGCACAAGTGGAAAACTTCACACTTCCAGTTCTTGCTAATGAGCAGCCAGTTGCTACTAGTGAAAGGAACTAAAATTATTGTGGTAGTTCAGAGGACTTGGTAAACTTGTTTCATCTGTTGGGATTTACATGCACAGAGGTAGTGCAGAGATGTGAAGAGCACTGCATTTGTTTTTAGGTTAGGGAAGGCTACTCCAAAGTCATTGTGGAGCTGTATCTTCTCTGGGCTGAACAAGCCCAGCTTCTCTTCAAAGAGCAAGTGCTCCAGTCTCTAACCATCTTGGTGGCCCTCTGATGGATTTGCTCCAGTTAGTCAATGTACTGGGGGGAGGAGGGTGTCCCAAAACTGGATGCAGTATTCTAGATACGGTTCAAAAGTGATAAGTAAATGGTAAAAATAACTTCTTCTGCTTCTTTTGCTATAGGTCTGTTAACACAGGCCAAATGCTGTCAGCCTTCTTCAGTGCCAGAGCATATTGTTGACTCTTGTTCATCTTGCTGCTGTAGGAGCCTTCAGGTTCCCTGAAGAGCTGGCTAGTCTGTGTTGTGCTCCCTCCAGGATGCTTGCCAGGGTCACAGCATGGTTTACTCTGTGTCCATAAAGCAAACAAGTGAAAAGCCTGGCCAAATAAGAAGAATGGTAAATTTCAGCAGATTTGGGGCTGGAGCAAATCCTGCCAAATCCCACAGGGTTTACGTGTGTTCCAAGTGTTGTGCTCCTTGATCCATTATTCAGAAGTACTGCACCTTGATCAGTTGTGTTGTTAGGGATAAGCTTGTGGTTTGGGGTTGCAGTAAGTAGGAACAGTGATTCCCAACATGATCATAGATCACAATGAGATTTGGGATCTCGTTCTGCATCAGTGTCTGATGCATGTGGCCAATTCTGCTTCTGACAGCCAGAGCCCAGGAGCTCCTAATGTAATCTTAGCATCTCACTATACTGAAAGAATTTGAGATTTTTATGTTTGGGACACATTTTACTGTAAGGCACATGGTCACATGTTGAGGGAGCTGATTAAGAATATCATATCTAGTTAGTGTGGATGTCCCTTTCTCGAGATTTATGGATAAGCAGACCTTCACTTCTGCTTCCTAATATCCTCATGCTATTTAGTGTGTAATCACCTAGTCACAACACATCTAGTCAAGACATGTTTTAATAGACATGAGTCAGTACTCTTTATTTTCACTCATTGCATTGTGACTCATCACACCCACTGCATTATTAAAAAGGCAGAGACATACCTCCATTTGGATATTGCTAAAAGCACTGTGATAACTGGTTTGACAAGTATGTTAAATGATCAATCCGCTTGAAAGGATGTCTGGATGGAAGGGTAAATTGAACCTAAAATGTTTGGTTTCACAGCAAGTGTCCAGTGGTACTCCCATCTCCCATCTGGAATTGTAACCCCCATTTTGAATTAGACTCTGTTTGGGACATGTGTTTGATGAACACATGCAGAAAAGCAATGCCTTAGCAGTGAACAACCTGTGGGAGGAAGGGTTCAGGAGAAAGTGTTTTTCCTGTTGAAATTAATCAGCACTAACTGGTTCTCTGATAGTAACAGACAGTATTAAGATTGCCCTTCTCCTCTTAGAGCAGAACCTATCTCTACCACCACTGTGTAAGAGATGGGAGGAACTGGTGAGGCATTGCTCATTTTGCAATTTAATCAACCTCAGAGTTGAGGGAAAAGTGCTGTCAAGAGTCAGTGTACATCTGTGGGCTCTATTTAGTTGCTTTGTACATTGCTGGGATCATGTGCACAATTTCAAACGAACTCATATATTCATTTTCCTGTCCCATTCAGAATTACTTTGAAGGACAACATGTAAGAACCATCTCTTTTTTGCTGTTTGCAAAAGGGAATCAAGTTGCTTAGCATTTTGAATGCAAAACACTGCATATGAAAAAATGATATAAATCTCAGACTGAAATTAGAGATCAATATGGTAAATAAACAACATCTGTAAAACACTCATACACTACCATATCTTAAATTTGTACAAGATTCTCTTTGGCAAGAAAACAAACTAGCACTTCATGTTTCTCTTCTCACTAATGGCCTCAGTCTTACGAAATGCCAGCTTGTATTTTTTCTTTAAGTGGTGGTCCAACAATTTCAAAACAGATGGTAAAAGTCAATTTTTGTGTTTGAATTGTTACTTTGCTTCATATGTGACTGTTATTAGAGTATGTATTACTTGTAAGAAAGAAGCTGATTGATCCTGCTGGGTGTTTGTTCTGTGGATATTTGTTACAGTTTGTAAATTACTCTTTGCTTGAAAATGCCAGTAAAATTCTTTGGCGTTTACTACTTGAAACTACATCTGCAGTTTGTAATTTACCATCTTACTTAGCTGTAAAAGCCAAGTGGGATTATTCTTGGTTCACTGTTGTTTTTTGTAAATAACCATCAGAATTGGATTAGACTGTTCTAAGATAGAACAACCATTAATGTGATTATTGGAAGCAAAAAGACAAAGAAGGCTTAGACTTTTAATTTTTTTTTTTGCCATCAATGGAGGAGGTTGAAAACTGAAATTATTTTTAAAAGATAAAATTACATCCTTATTGATAAATTTTGAGGATCTATAATACAGATTGACTGAATTCAAAGAAAAAACACAGGAGAAGTAATAAAAGAATCTACTGGGTTTGCTTCTAAGTTCAGATTAGGTCATACTGAATATTATTTAATGGCCTTTCTCTAGTGGTTTGTGACTACTTTCCAAAGCCAAAATATACATTTTTGACTGATGAATGGTCTGCAGTTAAATGAGGGCAAGCAGTGAAATACTGTTGAGGTTGCAGAACACAAAGTGAATTGACAGAGCTCTTCAGCATCCAGCTACATCCTCCTCACAAGAGGAGAAACATTATTTCACTGTCCTCATTCCCTTTGACTGGGATTTTGTGTTTCTCATGAAACTACTCAGGTTGTGATTTAAATTTAATAATGGCAATGCACATTTCACTTCTTAAGACATACTTTAGGCAGAGAAGGTGAGGGAGCAAGCCAGCAACATATATATGATCAGAAAAATCTCTACAGAAAAATCTATCTGGATGTAGGGGAAGTTGAAAACAGATGCAGTGCATGCATCTCTTTTCAACCATTTTCAAATCTGGATTATTTGCAACACAAATCTATGTAAGTGCATCAAGATTAATTTTATAGTGTCATGGAATCGTCACTTTTATTTATTTGTATCAGCAGGAGCAGCTAAATGAGCTGAGCAGCATTGTAGAGAAATGCAGCATTTGTCTTGCCTTCCTGTTTTTAGCTTCTTTCTGAATCAGAAAGCTGGGGTTTTTCTATGAACACCTAAACTGCTTAACTGAGAGCCTGATATGGAGAGAAAATGTCAGTTTGGAAGATGCAGTTTAACATGGGCTATTTTTCACATCATTTAGAAAGAGTTCTCAGGGGTAAGATTCCAGGGTAATTACTCATGTCTGGCAGGAGCCTGCCCTGGAAGCATTGCCTAACTTTGACCTGCTTCCAGCCGGCTGGGAAACAGCCAGGTTGCTCAGTGGAATTGATAAAAAATTCAAAGGCTGTATTAGCATAATTTAAACATGTCAAAAGCATATCATCACCAAGGTTTAATTGAGGGCTACCCATAATCCAGATTTTTAAATCTGATTCTAGTTCCTGCAACAGTTCAGTTCTGTTCCCACTGAAGTCAGTTGAAGTTTGGATACTGGGAAAGTACTTTTTCTTAAGTTGTCAGACCTGTACAGTCTTTACTGAATAATTTATTACTTTCAGTGCCACATGCAGCAGAAACAGTTCTGGTACCATTCCTGTTTGTAGCTCTAGGAATAGCTGTAATCTGAGTATCTCTCTCTCTCTCACTCAGAGAGTCTATTTACCTGGGATATTAATGATATAATTGTGGAAAATAAATTCCTTAAGAAACAGAAGATTGAATAATTGTGTATGCGTGCCATTTAAAATGTTTAGAGACTACATCAATTGCCAGATCACTAAGGGTGTCCCATCTGACACAGAAAGGCCAGCTAGTTAGAAACCCTAAGGGTGCTATTTGCTTTACTCTGGCTTGTGGCTTTAGTGCATCTTCCATCCTCCATCCTCAGTATGTTCCCAGACAATGTCACATTAACTGCCTGCAGGCTTCTTGCAATGTGAATCAAATGGATTTTGGAGAATATTTGGGCTAGTTTGAGGATCAGTATTTAGGAACAGCATAGGAAGAGCACTGTGAGAACTGTTGAGACTTCTGCTTGTGAAACCCTGGCTGAGAATGATGAAGGCTCTGGGCTGAAATTTGCTGAACTTGCCATGGCCCTTTTCCTGATAATATAATGTTTCTATTTATGAAGCTGTCAAATCTAGCACTGCCACTTGCTTTCTAATTCTCCAATAGTATCTAATGATATTGTTCCTTCAGGAATATTTACACAATGTCCTGGTTTAAACAGAAGGAAACAATTTATTAAAAACAATGAACAAAACTCAAGCCCTCTCTTCCTAACTCTATCCATTGCTGCAGGTTTATTCCTACTAGCAGAGTCTTTTAGGTGTAGATCTAGAATTAGCCCCATTCACATATTTTAAAAGAAGGCATTGAATGTTGTTAGCAAACGTTGCTGGGTAAATTAATATGTACCATGTATTAGTTTCTAATAAATGAAGGTATTGCATGCAGAAACCAAACTCACTCAGTAATGAGTGTCTTCTGTAATAAGAATAAGAAGAGAGCGGCAAAAGCAGGCAGCTTTTACTTCACAGTAATTTGATGTAGACCCACAAATTTTTGTATGCTTCTTAGGGATTTAAATTCCATAATTCAGTTTGGAGTTACTGAATAGGAAGCTATGACAGATTACACATCATTTTCAGGCTCTTGATAATGCACTGTGATTTAAAACTGCTTGCCCCAGTGTAAAAGAAGAGCCAGGTGGCTTCTATGTGCTGACAAAACCTTAGCCAGGTGGATGCTGTGAGGAAGACTGTCAGGTTTGTTTGTGTACAAAGTATTTTGAAGTACCTCACTTGAAACAGGATTACAATATACACAGTGCTGTTGTAAAAGAAACAGAAATGATTAAGTATTCACAAAGTAAAGTATTTTCCACTCTGAAAATGGATAGGAGTGTCTTAGTTTCAGGATCATCTTCATATATAAGTGAATTGGTAGATTCTTGAATTTCCTGTCATTCTAGGTATCTTGTGTGCCTTCAGGATTAGGCAGTTCAGCTAAAGGGCACTATAAAAAGAAGAATTTTAAAAGGAGAATTTTCTGGCTTTTTATGACTTTGTCTAGTAGGTGCCTGAGCACAAATGTTTGATTTTGCTAGATAATTAATCATGTATTGGTTTGGAAAAGGCTGATATGGATGTGTGGCTCCAGAACGTATAGCCTGTAAAGTCTCCCACAGTGCTTAGATTGGTTGGGATTTAGTGAAGGGCTGTGGTGAGGAACTAGTGCTGACAGCAAGGCTCAGGTTTGGAGCAGTGCAGCCTGTGACTGTGTAGCTGCACTCCCAGACAGATTGTCACAGCCTAGGTAGGCACAGTGCAAGGCACAGGTCTCGGGCTTGTGTCAGCTGTGGCTTCCAGGTTTGTACGTGTGCGTTTTTTCTGTTCTCCTCACCAAGGATCCAGATCAGTTCCCCTGAAATGCAATGGCAAAATCCTTTGCAAGGCCCTTGGGTGCCTTGCTGATTTGAACTGCACAGTTCATTGGTAACAGTAAGTGACAAGCTGGTGGCTTAGAGCTCCACTGACTGTGTGCGACTGCAGAGCAGAGGCAAATGTATTTGTGTGTCTGTGTGTGTGAAATTGGGCATCCAGACTCTGAAATGCTCTCAATTGGCAGCACAGCAGTCAGACAAAGAGCTTTTGTTGCTATCTCTTCTCTCGAGGAGCTTGTTGTGATCAATATGTAATCACTGTGAGAAAGAAGCAAAAGATCTAATATTCCTTATATATATACACATATCAGTATTTTTTTTTCATTAGAAATACTTGGATACTTTTTCCTGACCATTATTAAATAAGTTGGACGATACAAAAAAGTCAACAAACACTGATAATGTAATTTTGTTTATTAACGTAACAGTCCTCTTTTAAGTGTTTTTAGTTTTCCCTTTGTTCAGACATGAATGCTGTAGGGGAAAGGGATAAACCTACGGAAAAAGAAATAACCCATCAGGCACAATCATTCTTACTTGGTATATTGAAATCTTCAGCCTCGGGGTTTAAGGAGCTGGGGCGAGCAGGGCCGGGAGCAGCAGCAGAGCCCGTGCGCAGCTCCTGGGTAAGGTTGTGTCAGTGCCACTCCATGTCCACTACAACTTGCTCGTTTGTAGCAACTCTTTGAGACCTGCTCGGGTACGTGCCAACTTCTCAGAACTCATCCTCCTATCCCTGTTTGCCGGCCCGGCAGGGATGTCTGTGGATAAGCGGATTTGGGGACAAGGCTGCTGTTTCACCTCTAGAGGGACGCCCAGGACCGGAGATGAGGCTCTGCCACACAGCGCGGCTGCTCCGTCCTTTCCCTTCCCTCCCGAAGCTGCTCTGCCTCGGGACAAAGCGCCCCAGGCGTCTCCAGAACGATAACAACGAAATCCTGAGAGGATGTTTACAGGAATGACCCTGGCAACGTGCAGTGTTCAGGGAGGTGAGAAATTCCTCCCAACAGGGTTCGAATGGCTCCTCTCCATCACTTCTTCTTCCTCTCTGTGAGAGAGAGGCCAGTGTAGGCAGATAATTGCACTCATGCTTCATGTAGGCAATGTTATTGCTCTCTATAATTTCTATTTGCAGTGCAAACAACTGTAAACCACCGCTGCTCTCCAGTCTGACCTCTGCCACCACCGTCAGGGCAGGATGAGCCCTCAGAATATTGGGGGTTTTGTGATATCTGGACGTGCCTGTAGCATTTTCGTCTCCACATTAAGCATTTGCCCTGTGAAATTTCTGCTAGGATGAGTTAGGGTAGAAAACAGCAATTCCATAAAAAATGAGAAATCACTCATTGGCCTCTGATTCAGAATAGAACAAGGTGAACATGATTTCCTTGTTACTGTCTCTCCAAACTAGTCTGAACTTGCTCTTCAGCATGACTCAAGCAAAATTCTGAATGGTTTCCTCATATTCTTTGCCAAATGTGTCTCCATGATCTTTGATTTACTTACTTTTGATAACTACTTACAGTGAAATGCTTTGACTACATTTTCAGCTTTTTGATCTTAAACCTCTATAAATGAGGAGCTTTAGGTACATAAATGTAGTTATACAGATACATAGAAAACACTGTAGCCAGTTAAAAGAATAAATAGAATGAAATTTCCAATAGGCAGAGTCCTTCCTCTTCAGCTCAGAACTCTGGGCTGTGGTTGGATGATCACACAACGCACATTTTTTTAGTTATGTTGCTCCATGCTGTTTACATAGTTGAGTTCTACCGAAGATGACTTGGTGTTGGATTTACTGATATTTGGGGAGTTGAAATGTCCGTTTGCTCTTCCCATGGAAAGCTTGGACTCAGCATCTCTCTTCAGGTTTACACTGCAATACGTATGTGTGTTAAGGAAACCTTCCCGTCCGACCGTCAGGAGCCGCTCTGGCAGTCGCAGTCTGAGCTGGGCCCGAGCCCCCTTCCCGCGGGAAGCTCCAGTGAGCTCTCCCGAGCTCCGCCTGACTCCCTACGCTCGCCACACTCACAGTCAGACCTTTCCTTACTGGACCCCAGGTTTCCCACAGCAGAGTCTCAGGCGTCTGAAACCCAAAAAGAATTTAATCTTGGCTCAACAACAGAATAACAGCTCGAGACTGAGCCCTCGAGAAGGGAACCTGAACAAAGGAAACCCTGGAGTTTTTATGCCCTTAAAATCTATGTGCATGGAAGTCTGAGGCCACTGGCTCCTGATGTGTCCGGTCCCCTGGCAGGGCCACAGGTCCCCGGGCCCTTTGTTATGCAGAGAGTTGACAGCCTCCTGTCTCGGGCTCTCATCACTCAAGCTCTGCCTGCATCTTGCACAGCCGGCTGCCTGCACTGAATGTATTCCCCAACACCTGCGAGCCCGCAGGACAGCGCGATGCCTGTGGCCTCTCTGCATCTGAGCGGAGAAGACTGAGTGAGGGACACTGGAGAAAGTGTGAGAAAACTTACACAGTTCTACACCAGCTTCAGAGACAAACTCCTAAAAAACCTGAAGAAGAGTGACTTGGTTATTAAGATGTTAGACTGGTAATTTGATGGTTGGGATTTACAAGTTAGCTTTGCAAGATATCACTTACCTGACTATGGCCAGGTCATTTACTCTGTCTGAGGCTCCATTTGCCACCACTGCAGTGAGAATAATAATACTTATTTTTTGCTGTTTATTTAGGCAGGCTTTCAGAGTACTGATAGTCTGATGCTTTGTGGAGCTCTTAGTACTGCTAAACCTTGAGTTGGTGTAACACGCTGGGCACTGCTGCACTCACTGCTCAGCTCTCTCTGCTCTGCTGTGTATGCTTCTGCACTGCTTCCAAAGGAGAATCAAATGACTGGAGGGAAGGTGAATTTCCAGTGTGTTTTTATTCCCATCTCCTCTCACCGGATGTCTAAGCTCGTGGAGCAACAGCCTAATGTAGCAAGTGAGCAGCTGACTGCAAGGACCAAGTTACCACTTGGTGGTTGCAAAATAAATGATCAGAAACAAACCAACTGCAAAATTCAAGAGACTTCCCAGCCATAGATTTTGTTGTGCAAGTAACAGACCAACAGTTGCTCCAACATTTGTGGGTGTAGACAGTGAAGTTCCTATGTTTTCACTGGTTTGGATCACATCCCTGGGAAAAACCTCTTTTGGGAGGTCTTTTAGGTGAATGAGCTGTGTCTGCCTGGGCCTTGATCAGACACTTCTCACCTCTTCTCCAGTGGAAAGAGGTAAAGAGGAAGAGAAGGGAACGTTGCATGAAGTAAAGGGATGGCTGTAGTTGCAGGAGAGAGGTGACTGACCAAAGCTCTTTTTTGACTTTCCTTTTTCTGGAGCAATTGTTCCACAAAATATAGACCACCCTCCTGGTCTGTCTTGCTGCCCCTGGCAGTGGGTGATGCAACTTGTCTTTTCTGCATGGCTGGCGGGTTGCTGCTGCTTTCCAGCAATCAATGTCATCATGGAATGAATTTGATTTTCCATGAAAACTTTGAAATTGGTTAATTCCTTTCATGAAATAATCCGCTCTTACTTTAATTTTTTTTCAGATCATAATGCCCAAGGGGCTTCTTTTTGCAAGCATCTACAGTTTTCCACCTGCCAATTTGTAAGAACAGCTCAACATTTTCTTTCTTGCTAACAGTCTACCCTTTCCCCATGCTACCTTTTCATCTTCCTACAGCTATCCTTATAGTCAGGCTGTTGCAGGTTGTCACTCTCAGGAGAAGACAGTGGTGATGAAGGTAGCTGAGGGTTTTTTTATGTGCCATCCTGTTCTTGCATCCTGTAGATAGTGAGTAACCAAACAGCAGGAAGCAGTTTCATAGCAACCATGCTATTTTGCTGTCTCTTTTCTGAAGATTATGCAAAAGGAAAGTAGCAGAAAAATTCCAGGGACAGCCCTGTGTAATGGCTTTGTTGTTCTCTTGGAGTGTTCCTTGGGCATTTCTCCTGCTTTTAATCTCTTATTTATCCTGCCACATAAACCAGTCTTTCACCTCTCCTATCTTTATCCGTCCCTTGGAAAACCCCAGACAGCATTACTGTCCATTTTCCCTGAACCTCTTCTGGGGCTGGTGGTTTTCAATTGTTTCAGCTGTTTTTAAATGAAGGGACATTACCCTCATTTAGGTGGCAGCAACGTGGGTATCACAACCAGCAGTTTCAGAGAGGTGTTGTAAATCCATTCTTGGCAGCATATCAAAATGGAATGGCTGTTAGGGATGCCAAAATAACCTGTTCTACTGCCCAACAGGTTTGAAGTCTTCATTATCATGCAGTGAATTTGTTACCTGCATTGCTGAACACACAACTCATGCAAGCTTTTACTTGCATGAGTCAGCTTCTACACTCTTGGAAGCGTCTGCAGAATTATGTTCTGTATCAGTTACAGGCTCACAAGATGCGATTTCTCATTGCTGCTGTTAAGGAAAAACATGCAGGTATTTCTGGTTGCTTTGAATTTTACTTATTTTCATATTTAATGTTGTAGTCTTGTAATTTTTCAGGCAACGTGCCCAGACTAATTTTTTTTAATTTCCTTGTTACAGAACACTGCATAGAGGTTAATTTCCCCCCAGCGATCTCTGAACTTTTAAATGCTGAAGTCACTGCTCACAAGAACTGACTATTTTATATTGACCTTCCATCTACAATGCTTCTGCTGCTCTCCTCTGGATACACAGACCTCTTAGAGGGATTAGGGAATCCCTAATGAATGTAGGTTTTTTGCCTTATCTCTCTCTCTTTTTGTTTTTAATGGTTCATTTCTTTTTCCTGTACCTTCAAGTGCTTCTGGTGGCATTGTTTGTTTGTTTGTTTGTATGTCTATTATTCTATAAAGAAAATGTTTGCCTGATATTAGATTACATTATGATTTGGTGGTTTTCCTTTTCACAAAACCCAGAGAATTTAGAGGAGGTTACAATAATTTCATGTTCAACTTTGTCCAGTATAGAAAAGTAGACTGGGAGTTAAAATTAGGCCCAGTGGCCATGGTGCTAAAATCTATATGTAAATGCTTTATTTCCAGTAAAATAAATGGGTCACAGTCTGAAACACTCTGAAAATAATTAATATTCAGGCTTCATGCATAGACATACCTTCTTTCACTGCTGTTAATCCATGGTTAATGTTTCTTCCCTGGAGGGTTTCACCCCAGAATTGAAGTCTCAAATTGCATTGACACAAATGACTGCCAGTGAACAGGTTGTGGTTCAGACACATAGACAGTAACCCCAGAGGGAACAGGGGGTGGATCAAAAACTTCAAATCAACTTTTTTAAGAGGAGATGTAACTACATCCCTGAGACACCTGTTTGCACTGTAAAATCTCATTCTACTTTTTAAATATAGATTTTGGACATATTCACAAGTCATTTTTCTATTTTGTTATTTGCTATTTGTAACAGAGAGGTGCCATGGGAAGCTATGCCCAGTCACAAAGATGTCATTATGCTGGATACTGTGTAGATACATGCTGAGAAGGGGCTTTGAAGAGTTATAGTACATTTGATTTTCCATTTGTTTGTAATTTATTTAAATTATATAGTTATGAAATGCCTTAAATCTGTATTAACAAACTTTCAAGGGAAATGAAAAAGAACTTTGCAGCCTAAAGTTTGCCTTTTCTCTTAAACAAAGCTAATGAAGTCAATGCAAATATATTTTCCATAGAGGAAGATACATTTATTTTCCTGCTGACCTTGTTTTCACATTGTTTCTAGTGGTCTGTACTTGTGTACTTGTTTTCCATCTGCTGCCTGCAGACTCACAACTTTACTTAGGTTCCTGGATCAACTTTTTTTCTTCTCTCTTCTTCTTTTTTTTTTCTTTTCTCTTTTAACAATTACACTGAAGCAGTAGTCAAAACTTGAAAGTGAATTCATTATGTTCGGGATAAAAATGGAAGAAGTAAACTATAGTCTGCTTGAGAAACTCCAGAGGCCTGGGTATGTGGATGACAAAGTACCCAGAATAAGAAGATAATGTTAGTTGTAATTAAAAAGTCTGTTTTCCAGGTTTGAGGGCTGATTTAATGTCAGGGGACAGCATCTAATTTCCATAATAATTCCTAAAAGCTGCTGTGAACACATCCCCAAGGAGCAGCACATGTGCTCCTTTCCCCAGTTATAACGCAGTAAGTGGGTGCTAGGTGGGATGACAGCAAACTGGCTGTGACCCGTCCAGGAGTTACCCTTCTGAAGCACAAATTCCCACTCAGTCGGTTTTATTGTTCTGTGAAACACGACATGGCTCCTGTGAAAACGTTTGAGAATGTTTGCTGTGGTTTACACGGCGTGATTGGGAATGTAAAGTGGATCAGCTGGAAAGGCCCCACAGCAGCGGCCCCCGCAGTGTGTCACCCGCAGGGGTGCCCCGTGATTTGACGGCCAACGTAGACCTGCCTGTAGAAGAAGCGCTGCGAAGGGACCAGCCCTCGAGTCACTGCCGGTGAGAGGAGGAGTGTGTTCCCCCGCCCCTGGGGGCGAGGGACATGCGGCCTCAAAGCCGAAGCCCCGCCAGCCGCGCTGCGGGCAGCTCGCTGTGTGCGGGCCGCGCTGCTGCCCGAGGGCCGCTCTGGCGCCGGCAGCAGCTGGGCTTGGGGCCGGGGCTGCCCCCGCTCCCCACGGGCAACGCGGGCTCAGAGCCCCGAAACTGCTGGCGGTGCAGACGGGGAAAGGAGAAAGGAGTGGGCCAGGCCAAGGCTGAAATAGCAACAGAATAACAGAGGGACTAAAGGACAAAAGAAGTGAAGAGGGAGTGAGGAAACTCCCTGTGCGCGTAAATCTTCAAGGACAGTGGCAGGGATGAGCTGAATGAGGCTGAAACTCTCAAGTAAGGATGTAGTCAGCAAAATGGAAGCCAGTGGGGAAAGAGTACAACAGGGCTGGTTGCTTATTTAAGGTGCGTGTGGGGAAGGGATATAAAATAAAGCAAACAGGGCTGTTGCAGAGTCCCTGTTGAGCAGCCTGATCACTGTGGCCTGGAGCCGGACAGACCACACATCCCAACAGACTTGCTTTTTTTCCCTGCAGGATTCCTGCCTCTATTCCCTGCAGTTTAGTTAGACTTTTGAGAAGATAAGTTTGAACTTTTTCACGGGTCTCTTCATTAATGGTCATCTTCGCAATAACTTTTTGAGGTAAGTGTTGTCTTCTTATAGAAGTGGATCTAGGTCATGAAGAGAATCAAACTGAAATTCATGTTGGGTGCCTGATTTAAGAAAACTGGAAGGTAACTCTTCAGAGAATTCAGCAGGATATTTCACTGTGCATATTGACAGTGTTCTCCACTGGTGTGGGTGACAGATCCAACTGCTGTGTGCTTCTGCTCACTGGGATTGTAAGTAGCTTTTATTCAGGAAGTGAGACAGGAAAATTCCAGAGGTAACATGGTGCTTCAGTGGCCTTGTCAGCATACCAGGGGACTTGTAGCAAAGGCAGACATAAAACTGTTCTCTAGCATGCCATGCAGCTGCGTCTACTGTGCAAAGCTGTTCTTGCCATTGCAGTAATCCTGGCCTATCCTTGTTGTGTTTCCTGGCTGACAGACAGTGCCCCTCACCACACAGCCCTATTCAAATCCAGAGTGAAATGTTCTGTGAAACTGGAGCAAGAGCTGCATATGTACAGTGAAGCTAAATTGAGGGGTGCAGTAGCTTAGCTGCTGTTTTCACTTCAAGGAATATAAATAAGCTGACAGGAGGACACAGTAACACATTAACCACCACAAGCATAAAATCCTGACCAAGCATTCTGCTGCTCCATCCAAGGAACTAATCTGATCATACCTATGTCAGCAATCCAGCATCCAATTAGCACTTAAAAGCAGAGTCTGTCCAAGTGTTGCTATTATCAACTACTGTTTAAACTCCCACTTTTTTTATAAAAAAATCTCTTCTAATAAACAGATTTTTGTTGAGATGGATGAAATAAAATGTTTAAAAATCTGTTATGTTATTCTTTACGGTTTTTACTTAGTTTTAATTTTAACTAATTTTTATAAACATAGTTTCATAACTTTATTAAAAATTTCATAGATGAATGATTCTAGTGGATTGCAACATACTGACTCAGTTATTGTCATCAGCTTGTACTGTCAGTCTCTGGCTGGCTGGTTCCACC